>JAEQBA010000416.1:32801-82097 GCA_019434445.1 Phalangium opilio
AGTCTGACCTGGCAATCCATCATACGCAATGTCAAACCTACCTTTGGCAAAATAAAATCCCTCTTCTTTCGACCCCTGAAAACTCTACTAGATCGTACGACCTCCCTGCGAAACGCGTACCGCAAAAACTGAGGACTTGACGTTCACTTGTATACCTTGCCAACAAGACTTCCAAACGGAAGATGATTTTGAATGTCACGTTAAAACTCACGTACAAAGCGTCTTAGGAGACTGTAATAGCGGTAATAATTCCAATTCGGAGGAAGGTTCCGCGGAATTTGAGCCCATATTTATGCCATTCATAGAAAATCATTCTCAATTACCTATAAGGGATGATAGTATTGTCAAAAAATCGGTGTTCGATTGCGGCAATCCGTATGAGCTTATCAACACGGTCGCTACTGGTGCAAATTCAGTACTTAATTTTATGTCGAATGTTAATGGAGAGAATAATAGTAGCAAAGTTGAACCGCAAGGTGATAATACTTCAAACGAGTCCTGGATGGACTTAAAGGACTTGCAGAAACAAAATAGTACTAACCTTCTCGAGGCCAAGAAGAAATCTAATACTCAATCTAAAAATCAAAGTTTGAATCAAAGAAATCGGCAACAAAAACCTGCCTGTTCCAATATTGGGCCTAATCAGTCAGAAAATAACGCCGGGCCCAGTGTTAAGTCAAATTTATGTAAAACTAAAGCTTTTGAGTGCCAAATTTGCAAGGAAGTGTTAAAAGGGCGCGATGAGTTTGCAGTACACAAATTGAAGCACGCGCAAATATATAATTTTACTTGCAATATATGCAATTCGCCTTTTAACTGCAAATATCGTCTAAAACAACATATACAACATAAACACTCAAAGAAGTTCGTTTGCAAAGGATGCGCGAAAACATTTAGCTACCGGACTTTGTTGCAAAAACATAAAAAAATGTGCCAACTAAAAGGAGTTGGCCCTCCTGATTTTAGCAAATTGCCGTTTGAAATACCTTCAGTCGCCCCAGTCATAGATTTAACCCGTATCAATGATGATAATGAGAAAATAATTTTGGGTATTATCCCTTTGAAAAACGCGGTAGAAACTCAGAACCCAAAATACGGGATTCCCGTACTAACATTGGAATCTATAAAAAAGGGATGGCGTAATTGCGGTCTTCCTGTTGTTGGTCAAGTTTCAATTAGAAAATGACCTCGTTCATATTTCACTTATTCTTTGAATTATTTGTTATTTATTACTTTGCGAAAGATCTATTTGTAATATCGAAGATAACTCCATATACATTAGAACACGTATTAAGAACCTAGACAAACTATTTCGCAGCGGGTCTCGTGCCTTTTTGAATACGAAAATTTCAATTTCCACTTTTTGTGTGTGATAGCAAAAACGGATTTATGGGATAAGAACGTCGGAGTTAGCGAATTCACTCCCCATCCTCGCATACTTTATTGAGAAAATTCGTCTGCTTATATTTTGACTCCACCCACAAATTCTGTATATAGCTACTTCTAGAGATCGAATTTGTGGGTGGAGTCAAAATATAAGCAGACGAAGTTTCTCAATAAAAGTATGCGAGGATGGTACTAGAGGCTAAAGGTACGATCCGACGTTCTTATCCCATAAATCCGTTTTTGGTGATAGGGTGAGTTGTACGTGGCGCCTATCGATGAGCGAAGTACATATTAAATTTGAACAATAAATAAATACCGTAACGTTTCATCTTGCAAATGTTTTCATTATCTGTTAATAAAAGTCTCAATTTAATTAAATATAAAACGTTCCCGGCGGAATTCGAAGCCGCGTTGTCTCCCTCCCAAGTGCTGACAACGCTCGACATGGGGTTTACCTCGCCGCGTGTAGATGGCGCCACAAGCGACTCACCCCATCACACACGCGAAGGGCTGCTTCTATCGAGCTCTACTCAACGCTGAAAATTCAACTGTTCCTCATGTATCTCTATGGATAAGTCACCGTTAATTATTATTAAACACGATTCCGAATTGTTAATGAAGAATATCACTATCTGTATATAAATACTAAAGGGTTTGGTGATGGCCCTATTTATATTTAACCTTTTTTAAATGGAAATTTTTTATTCTAATTGTAAACATTTGTTATTAAATTATTATGATAAGTGTTTTACAAATTTTAACACTAATGCTCACGCTTTCTTGAAACGTCATGGGGAAAAATCACGAGTTTCATAATGATTGCTAAAAGGACAAGGAAAAGCGATGGAATTTATATGAACCAGGGGCGTGCGGGTACCCGAAACATATTTTTTAGGACCAATTTTAAGCCTTTGTCAATACCCTCTGAATCTGACGGGCAGTGTTGTTCTGAGTAGTACAATTGTACTTTTTTAGTACATTTTAAAGTTATCAGTACGAAAAATACGATTTGATGCTTGAAAGTACATTTTCAAATTCCATTTTTTAACATTAGCGTCTATGGGACGAAAATTACGCCGCTAGATGGCGGCAAATGCCTTTCGTTGAGGGGGACGGAAATTTTAATACCACCAAGGGGGGGGGAAAGTGCGTTTTCAAAAAGCCTCCCATTGGGGTAGTACGTTTTACTATTGGGGAAAGTACGTTCCCAAAAATCAAAGGAACAACACTGCTGACGGGCCTAGTTCACGGGGTTACCGCGCATGTTTCAATATTTCCGCCTTTCAAAATTAAATAATTTAATTAGTAACAAGTTATTAATTAATATTGATTAATGAATTAAACTATGGGATAAAGGCTCGGCTTTGAAATCTAGCTTTTAATTGGACTGTAAGGAAAAACAAAGACCCGAATTGGACCCGAAAGCTAATTTAGGGGATTTTGCAAGCCCCGATATCCGCGGCGGGTAATTGAAAATTGGACCCGATACCCGCGACGGCGGGTAAAATTTTCTATTACCCGAAGTTTACCCGACACCCAAAAATCTGGAGCCGCACAGCCTTGAAATGAACCCAATATTGGTTGATATTCATTACGACATAAAAATCATTTTCCATGTAAATAAATAAAAGTTACCGACAATATTCGCGTAAAGTATTTTATTTCCAGGGAAATAATTTCATCACTATTTAGACAGGAAATAGAGCTTTTTTTTAAAATAAGTGTAAATATGATGAAAGCATTTAGAAATTGGTGAAACTAAACGAAAAAATAAAGTAATATATTTTTTGCAGCTAATTCTATCAAGTATGTACCCCGAAATGAGTGCAAAAAATTATGATCGTAAAGTTAATTTTTATGGTAATTTGCAATTAGAGATTTTTAATTCATCCTCTATTTGGTTTTTTCTACGACCCATTCAAGTTCAGCTTAGCATTCAATTTGTTTTTTTTTTTGTTTTTTTTTTATGATAAGGTCCCGCCTTAAGAACGTCTCTTGTCATGACATTTTGTTTTAATAATTTAAATATTAGGCCTATTTAGTCTATTTTAACAGCGCCGTATATCATACGCACGAAGAAATAAGCCGCGTAAAAACCAATTGTGCCCGTTAACAACCAGAAAGTGAGAGCCATCAGACTCGTATAGCTAAAGTACAGCAATGTTGGAATAAATTCCGTTATCTGCAACTGGTGAAAATAATATCAAAAAAAAAAAAAATATTAGAATTTGTCAAAAATTGCGGATGAAATACAATCATTTAATTTACTTTGGTTATGAAATAGAAGACTGCGTATGCAAAAACGTAAACGGCGCAACCTCCTGAAACTATGAAAGACCTCCACCACCAATGATAATCCTATTTGAAAGTAAATTATATTATATAATAATGAAAGTCTCATTTTTATAATCTTCTGTAAAGAAAGATTTTGTAAATAGGCGTAACATGGATTAACTAACGCTAGGGATTGTTCACTAACCGGGTTTCTCATGTAATGCTATCGCCAACTACATGTTCCGAATTATTCCTTGATTCCCCTCTTCATTCCCCCAATTTATTGGACCAAAACGGATGTAGATGTAGCGCCATCTCTCGGCAAAATAAATCATTTTTGCCCAATTTAGGCAGTATTTCAATTTTGACGTCATAGACCACGTGATATTTGGTCCAATTTTCTTATAACTTCCAGTTAGGGACAGTAGCTACTGCTAGGGGGCGTTTGGAACATGCATGCGTTATCTTTTTGGGGGAACGAACTATCCCTAGCGTTAGTTAATCCATGGGCGTAAATTGGCAGTGAATTTGAAGAAAAAGGGATTTCAATTAATAGGTATAAACATAATTTTATAAGATATGTTCCATAAGTATGACTCTTCCTATACTTCATAATGCTGGAGACTTACAGCTCGAGCTAGTTCGAGAACAACGCCAAAATTGACTACACTCGGTTTTTGCAGTCCCTCTGTACTAAGCCTTTGACAGCGCCTCACCAGGTGTCGCTTTACTAGAATCTATGACGTTTCCCCTACGTCACTTCAAGAGTGGAGCCCACCGGTCCTATAATTCCTATATTTTTGAACCAGTCCTGTAATATCCTATAATTTCATGAAAGGTCCTATAATATCCTTTATTTTTGACATAGTCCAAGTTTTCGTATAGTTTAGCATCAAATTTATCATAATTTAGCTGTTTTTTATCGATATGACATTTGAATAGACACCGAAATTGCTTCAAAGGCTCGCTCAGGATTTTTTTATATATTATATTTTAATTAAGTTAATCTGAATTTTCGAAGTAAAATCCTAGTAGTTTCTTTTTTCTTTTTTGAGATTTTTCTACATAGTTTAAGCCCCAAAATTGTATTATATATGAGCAGTTTTAGTCCTATATTTTCCTATAAAAACACATTTTTTCTCCTATAAAATCCTATAATTCAGGGAAAAAATTCCTATTTTTCCTATAAGGAATTTAAATTTCAGAGTGGGCTCCCTGCAAGACGAGCTCTCAGTAACCAGTGACAAACTTATGGAACATATTTTATGAATTTATGGTATAAATGACCTTATTTGAAGTGTGGATATTTAAATTGAAAAGTTTAAGCTTAAAATAATAATAATAATAATAAAAATGTGAAGTCAACGGTACCTCTCCACACAACTGGAAATAAACCATCACAATAGATATTTGAGAACAAGAAACAATCAAGATTATGAAGACCAGGAACAGGAAACCAAACATGTAATAAAATTGGTTCTCCCAGATGGCCTTAAATATATATATATTAATTAGTTTACCGATTCTTTCTTACAACGTAATTATTTAAAGGGAGGGTGAAGTGGAAAATCAAGTGATTTTTTTATCGATTCTTCTACCAATTTTAAGACCAGTCTGCATAGTGAAACATTCAGGAAATACTTCCGAATGATTTTAAAATTAAAATTAGGTTCCGATTTTAAGAATAATTTTAAAGAAGGACCTCCGACCCATCATGTAACGCCCTGCCTTTTTATTAACAAAATTCTCGTGGCACGCTTCATGTCTTGCGCCACGATTGTCATATCGCGCGAAAATTTTATCAAATCTCGTGATGAATTTCATTCAACACGGAACGTGCCACGTGAATTTTATTAATAAAAAGGCAGGACGTTACGCGATTGGTCAGAGGTGCTAATTTAAAATTATTCTTAAAATCGGAACCTAATTTGAATTTTAAAATCATTCGGAGATATTTCCTGAATGTTTCACTATGCAGACTGGTCTTATAATTAGAAGAAGAATCGATAAAAAAATCACTTGATTTTCCACTTCACCCTCCCTTTAAGATACGATTTTCATTTTTCCAGTAGTCCATACTTACGGTAAATATGAAAAACAATTCGATAAACATGGCACCAAATGGAAGAATTCCTGACATGAGTGTGCTGAAAGATTGTCCCTCGTTTAAATACGAATTCGAAATTTTACTACAACTACTCGGAAATCCATTTTTCTTACCACAAAATCGGGTTCATATACCAAACTTGCTCAGGGACTTGACGAGGAATTTGATTAGTTCGAACTGGATGTTCGTAGGGTTGTTTCCTATAGCCAAAATAATAGCCGAAGAAGACCAAAGGAACGGAGATTCCAAACCATAAGCAAAGTAAAGCCATCATCGTCGCAAAGGGAACCTGGCAAAGAGGGTTGATAGTCATATTTCCCCTTACCTTCCCCCCCCCAGCCAACCTCAGTCCTCAGCTGCCACCTAACCCAGCATGGACAGGGAACTAAATAGGGTGGGAGCTAGGTTTGCTTAGAGCAACGCCTGACACTAGCGCTGTGGCGGCGGATGTTGGAAGTTTTTCACCAAATCCTAGTAAAATTTATAAATTCTCTCTGGTAAAATTAGAGCCATTTTTGGGGGGGGGGGGAGTAGAGGCACCGATATGGGGAGAAAATCTGACTAAATTATAAAAGTGAGTTGATATTCATTATTTATTTTAGCCTCTCTCTCGTTAAAGATTCATAAATGCTCTATCAAGTTAGTTTTTGTAAATATCCCAAACCATTACAGACGAATTTTTCTTTACGGTACATGTTTATAAAGTCTGTTTGACACTAAGCCTTGGCTATAAAATATCCCAAACCATTACAGTCGAATTTTTAGCCACATCGTAGTATACGATGAGGCTTTTAGTTTGATCTGCCCTGTTGTCGTTCTCGTAGTAGTAGTAGTAGTGTCAGTCCTGCCTTTGGCAGTATCGTTCGTCATTTTTGAACGTCGAGAGAAAATATTTTTCTTTTTAGTTAACGTTACAGTTCACAGGTGGAGTTTTAAACTTCATACAGGGAAGAAATTATATTTTTTAAATTTTCTTCCTCCACGGAGAATCGAACCGCGGACCTATCGCTCGCCAGCCCAGTACTAAGCAGCCTCGCCTAAAACCTCTTGCTAAGAAACGCTCGCGAATAGAGGACTAGTCTCGGAGAGTTTGTCAGAGACAGGGTCCCCTTCCTCTATCTCTTCAACTAGGAGTCATGATCTTATTTGAGGACAGGAGATATAACTTCGCGGTAGGAGAGGCAAAAAGTATATCATATAAATTTTAACCGACCGGGAAGAAGTTTTTCCAATTGATCTCGTTGTTCTAATTTACATACTTTACGATCGTACTATGTGGCTAATATTTTTGTCTTGACAAACTTGTTCATTACAGTACATATGGCGATAAATTGTGGTCGGTACACGAGTGAGGGTGTGTGCTACGCATTGCCAATTGTTAGCGCGGGTTTAACATGGCTTTGCCTGTCCATGCCCGGTTAGGTGGTCTGAGAGCCAACAAATAATGATTTAAGACTAAAGTTATTACCGCTCCTGAAGAATGCTTCCCCCAGATAAAGAAATTCATAAAAAACCCTACGCCAAACGTGATTCCTGGATACAAAGTCGCCGTCTGCGTAAGATTAAGAAAGACATTTTGAAAAATGCCTTCAAATAATCAAGAGGGAATTAATTTATACCCAGAACGCCGCTTTACGCCACTGTTGCCCTCGTAGAGTTTTGTACAGTCTGGCTGAGAAATACCCCGCAAATAACCTGAAATTATCCGAAACAAAAGTCTTAACATAATAAGTCGTTTTTTGTTATCAACTATTTTTGATTCTAACCCCATGAAAACGTAGAGAAATATGACGGTTGTCATCAAAGCTCCTCGTGATGCCGGAGACAACATGCCAAGCATAGCGAAGACTATCAAGAAATTAGTTTGAAAAATACAAGAATTAGCCGCTTCCCTTTAAACAAGTTTCAAACCAAAAATCTCACAAATGGTGATAAAAGTCATAAAGAAAATTTGAATTCCGCTTCCAATTACTGCGGCGAAAAGTTTAGGATGTTTAGGAGGTCGAAAGACATCGCCGTGAACCAATTTCCAGCCCGTTTCCTCAATCGTATCCTCCTTGTTCAAAAAGTGACAAAAACACAATTTAAAACCTCACGAGAATCAAATTACACAACGCAGCCACATCCCCTAACTCGCGGTGTCAAGTAATAAAACCAAAATAATTAACATTTGAGTCATGGTCTCACCATTTTAAACTGAACAAGTATTTTACCTCACTAGAATCAAGTACAAAATCGCTAATTACCAGGTCATCATCTTTGTTGTATCTTGCAATGTCGCGACGCAAAGTTCGTATGATGATCATAGTCATGATACCTGTGGGCAAATCAGTTTCATTAGGTTAGGGTTTAAATCCTTTTGGCTTATCAAAAACTGACCTGATAGGAAGAAGACCACGACGAGGGAGTTGATAATGGAAAACCAATGAATTTGAACATCACTCATTGACAAGTAAGTGTCCCATCTGGAAGCCCACCGAATTTCGCTCTTTTCCCATTGAACCTCGTAGGAAAATACCAAACGGCTTCCTTCTAAATAAATAGAAGTATTCCTTCAATAAACTCATAAATATTTGTTAGATGATTAATTAGTCAATTATGTCTAGTTGTGGAGAGAGATTTGTTATGGTTATCGCAATTTTGCATAGATGTGTGTTTAATTTACTGATCTTCACGCAAAATTCCAGAATAAAATCGATAGATGGCGCTTTTACAGGGTTCGGACGAAATTTTTATAGTGAAAATCCCTGACATTTCCAAGTTATCCCTGATCAAATTTTGGCAATATCCCTGACCATTTTAAGGTGTTTACGAGAGCCCACTTCATCACACCTGGCCACAATACTTTAGCATTGCTCCAAGCATGGTTTGATATATCAAACGAAATCCCCGACTTATCCCTGGCTTTTTTTTTAGGAAATTGTTTTAAATAGCTGACTTATCCTCCCATTTTTCAGATCCCTGACTTATCCAGGTTCCGTACGAACCCAGTTTTAAATAAACTAATGACATCGCTTATTTCTTTCATCATGCTAGGCTTTATCTGACAGTATACCTGTTGATATTGTATGCATTGCTCCGGTTGCTACATAAACTAAAAAACGGAAAATTGGTATCTCTAAAACTCCAATATCGGTACTGGAGCCTATGCTTATGACCTCTGTTCACCAACACTTGCATCAACACTTGGAAGATATGTACCAAATGCCTACTATACCTTTGCTATTAACAATCTGTTTCTTGTGATTTCCGGGAAATTCGCAAGCGTCCTTTTTAGTTTTATACTCTGATAAATCTACGCTAGACGTTTCCACTTCAAAACCAACCACTCGAAATTTGGTGCTAAAAATTTGAACAAATAACTTGAAATAAGTCACGTATAACAAGTATGACGTCCCTAAATTCATAAGATTTGTTCTGAAGCTTGTGACTGGTTTACTAAAGGCTTGTCATGAGGTGAAACGTCAGATTCTCGTAAAGCAACGCCTGGTGAGGCACTGTCAAAGCTTAGTATAGACTAAATAGAAAGATGGGCTGCAAAAGCGAGTGTAGTAAATTGTCACTTGTCGTTCTCGAACTAGCTCAAGCTGTAAGTCTATAGCACTACGAAGTGTCATACTTATGGAACGCATCTTATGAACTTATGCAGGGTTGCCACGGAATTTTCAGAACCAAATTCCCTGATTTTTCCAGGTTTTCCCTGACCTTTTAGGCCAAAAGTGTAAATGTTTACAGCATGTTTTAAGTGCTTATAATTAAATAAACTCTCTACATTAAGTTTTCCAATGTAATTCTTGCACCAAAATGAATAAAAAACATTTTAACTATGAATAACAGTCTAAGAGATATTTTTAGAGAGCATATACTTTACAAAAACAATTCTAGACATTTTTAAGGATTGTTCTAGAGTTCACTCTGTGTTAAGAGAGGATGAGGTCAAACTTTCATTACTCTTTCAATAAACACTTTATCCCCAAAAATTTCACAAACTAAAATCAAATTCGCTGACTTTGCTGATATTTTAAAAATTCCCTGACTTTCCGGCCCATTTTTAAATTCCCCGACTTTTCCGGCCCATTTTTAAATTCCCTGACTTTTCCGGCCCATTTTTAAATTCCATGACTTTTCCGGCACATTTTTAAATTCCATGACTTTTCCGGCCCATTTTTAAATTCCATGACTTTTCCGGCCCATTTTTAAATTCCATGACTTTTCCGGCCCATTTTTAAATTCCATGACTTTTCCGGCCCATTTTTAAATTCCCTGACTTTTCCAGGTTTTCCCTTACCCGTGGCAACCCTGTTATGGTATGACACAGTAGTTTTTACTTACTTATCTTCAGTGTGGTATTTTAAAATAAATTTTAAATGGTTGTTGATATACGCCTGAATGGGGAAAAATATATAATCTTGGTTCAATTATAGTCTCATACATTTAAAGCGATATTGTATACCTTTCCATCTTCAACAAAGCCTAGTTTATAACCATGTTCATATTCGGACTGACCCGTTTCCAGTGTTCGGAATCTGGTTGCGCATGGCAAATTATCGATCAACCTAATTACGATAAAAATTATTTGACGTGAAATTTGTACCACCCAAATAGGGTTTATATTTTCTTTTCAGCCTTGGAAGGGATGATCATAATAGATCCATTCTGAGACTGTAACTGTCTAAAGTTATTTTCAATGATGAATGAAATGGTCCAACAACCATTTTTTTTAATAAATTTAGGTAGGTATCGCTTTCCGTTAATGTAACATGAAATGTTTGAAGTTTCAAAGGTGGCGTACAAAGATTAAAGCAAAGCGCAGGTCCAGTGGATCCCCTACAAGTTGACTTTCCTCTTGAACTCCGGGTTTAGCTTGGCGAAGGCTAGTGGGCGGGATTTATAGTTACACTTATAAATCCCGCCCACAAATGCCTCCTACCTTTGCCAAGCAAAAACTAGAGTTCGTAAGGAAAGTCAACTTGTAGGGGATCCACTGGACACACGCTTTGCTTTAAGCTTACCCCGTTTTTTACGCCGAAAAGGTCTATTAAGTTTTGTCAAGAAACGATATCTAGTCTCAGACCACCTACCCATGGACAGGCATGAGGATAGGGAGCTAGGTTAGAAAAGGGTAACGCCTGACGAAAGCGCCGCGGTGGCGGCTACCACAAACAGACTCACGTGAAAAATGGTAATTCTTGTTCCCTCGAGAACAGTGGCCTAATAGAGTAATTTCTTTCCCATATACAGCAACGTCATAACCCTCTATCTCTTACCTTAGTGATATCCCCCCTCCCCTTCCCTTCCGGGGGCAAATAGTATTCTCTAGTACAAAGTTGCCCCTAACGTAGGGGATACACAGTTCACTCCCCCTCTCAACCGAAATTACTCTATAGAGCTATTTCAGTGGGGTTAAAATTTCGTCTGCTACGAAAATTGGGCCTGCCTTTGAGTGTAGGGCGGCCATTTTATGAAGGTTTTCTCTATGGGCAAATAGCATTGGTGACGTAGCCATTACCCCCTCTGAAATAGCTCTGTAGGCGTCAATAGATGCCAAAAATCTTATAAATATGACAAAGTGAGAAAACCTCGTCATTCTTTATTTTTAGTTCATCCCATTAAAGATTTATAAACGTTATATATTTATATTAGTTTAGTAAATATAACTCTGGGTTACTTTATGAGACGAATTCACGAATATAATATTAAGCCTTGGCCAAAAAAACTAATTTTTTCTCTTTAAATGATCACGTGTCACTTGTGGAGATATATTGCGGTCCGCCGACACATGAGGGCGCGTGCTACGCGCTACAATTTGAAAACCGCGGTTTAACACGGGGATGCCTGTCCATGGGTAGGTGGTCTGAGATCTAGTTAACTAGGGAGAAAGTATAAATTCGCCATATTTCCAGCTTTATCTCCAGTCCAAACGTAGCCTGTCCGGAGTTAATCCCCACCTTTAAATTACAACCAGCATCTCATTGGTTCTTGAAAACCCACGTCAGCGCGACGCCAATGACGAAAATTACTGACGACTTAGGAGAGGCGAAATAGCCCGGCCTCGTTTTACGTCCCCCCCCTCCCCTTGGATTTTGAAAGGAGGACTGGGACTACAGGGTTCATTCAACTTTTGGAAAACAAATTTCCCTGAGATTTCCAGGTTTTTCCTCATATACTTCCCTGAGTTTCCAGGTTTTTCCTCATATACTTCCCTGAGTTTCCAGGTTTTTCCCGTATATGGAGTATCCTATGGAGCAAATTTTAAGGAAGGAGGGGGCAAATAAATATGACTATTACATAATGGAAGGACATCCCCGTATCTCTAATAGAACCAGAGTTATGAGCCTCCAAAATTTAGTGTAGTGTTAATTCTATGGAGGGAACGTTCACGAACATTTTCCCCAATTACTTGGCCCCTGTTTACTCGAATCTCAAGTTTTTAGTGTGGTTCGATGTGGGGCAAATAGGACTATAACATACTCGAAGGACATCCCCGTATCTCTAGTAGAACCAGAGTTATGAGCCTCCAAAGTATAGTGTAATGTTAATACTATGGAGGGGATGTTCACGAACATTTTGCTTAATTACTTGACGCAAATTTCCCTGATTTCCATGAATTTTACTAAAAATTCTAAATTTCCCTGAGGTTTTTGTCAACTATTTATTTCCCTAATTTTTCCAAGTTTTCCCGGTTTGTATGAACCCTGGACTATGGCGCATGAATACTTAGGCATCTTATACCTTCTCCTTAGTAAACTAGATATACCTTCTTGGTTTTGTTAACAATTATGATGTTATTTTATCAATAGAGTGCTGTCAGAAGCGCCGGTGTGACGTCACCCATGCTGTTTTCCCATAAAGAAAAAACGGTAACTGTCATGGCCGCCCATTGCTAAAGGCAGACTCGTGACGTTTAACCTTGGATCTGACGTCACAACTGACAGCACTCTATTCAGAATGATTGAAAAATGGTTGTCAGGCCATATTCTCCCTTGGTAGGAGGAACGAATAGATTGGTAGATACTGACAAATGTACTGAATACTGATGTTGAATTCTATGGGCCACTATGGCTGATTCGTCACTATTCCAATGTAAAGGAGTATCGGAATTATTGCAAACAAATTTGCAACCATGATCCGTAGCCATCAAGACTTCGTAAGGGGTGTTTACAATTCTGTCCCCTCTTAGAACTTCCCCTATTATTTAAAATTGGAAATTGCGTTTGTTTTCCACGTCATAATGATAATAAATGTTCCAACATTACCTAAATTCTCCGATTTATAAACGAGACCCTTTCTGGGAGAACAAAATTTGAGAGAATAATAATCATAGGGTAATTGCGTTTGCGTGCTTGTCATTTTGACCGCTTTGACTTCGATGATGGTTCCTTTGTCAAATTCTTTGGGCGCCACTCCTGGGACGTAAAACGCGTGGCACATTTCCATTACGATATACCAACAAACGGTAAAACGTAGCACCATTCCAACAGCCATGACAGTTCTGTCAAATATATTTTATAACCACCTCAAATTATAATTAAAATTAATTATATATTATTTAAGCTTGTTTAATAATTCAGGAATATTGGGGAGGTCATTTTTGTTACTCGCAAAAAACAAGAAA
Source organism: Phalangium opilio (assembly GCA_019434445.1). Taxonomy (NCBI): domain Eukaryota; kingdom Metazoa; phylum Arthropoda; class Arachnida; order Opiliones; family Phalangiidae; genus Phalangium; species Phalangium opilio. The sequence goes on from JAEQBA010000416.1 coordinate 46,184, forward strand.
AAATAATTATCTCCTGAAACTTCAGTGGTTTGGAGTCAGTTAGGGACGGGTAGGGGCACAAACAGACAGTGGTTTAGTCTTGATGACATCACCACTTTCACGTACAAGTACTCACTAGTGGATAGAATTATATGATAGTAATTTATATCGCTGTTTTGAGGAGAAATGGCGAAGAAAACATATACTTCTTTTAGATCTCAAATAATTAAAAACATTGTTAAATAAAAAAGAAATAAGGTTTAGGCCTAAAGAGTCGGGCCATACACAATCACTCAGTCAGTCCATAGCCAACTCGATCAGCGCGATAAGCTTGCGTTGTCGAGTGCGTGATCGAGAGGGCTATGGTCAGTCAATATGACTGCGTTCAGCAAACCTCATCGCTGAGTCTGCTAACTCACCAAACAAAATCAGCGGTTTGCCTCACGCCGCTCAACGGAAATTAGTCTTGAAGCAGACGACGTGCCCTGTTCAATGGCATAGGCATAGCCCACTCGATCCACGCACGCGGACGCTGCGTCGTGATGCGCGTGATCGAGTGGGCTATGTCAATGGTCATGGATGGACCAGTTTATTTATTCCAGCGTTGCCTACGTTAATCAAGGCCTGTGCGTGGTGGCTTCGAAGGGGGGACTTTTAAGTAACGCGACTTCTTATTTTCTCCCTATTTTAGCGCGAGATTTCATTGATAGCTGGACCGAAACGCGCGCGAAAATGAGTATTTAAAATTCCAAGCGCGATAAAGAACATTTCAAATTCCAAGCGCGAGAAAATGAACATTTCTGTTATATAAAGAACGTTAAATCATAAATTCTTATAAGTTCAAATTGTTCAAACTAGATGGCGCCTAGTAAGGTATAAAATCAATAAAGAGAATAAACAGTATTAAACTTTTAAGCATGTACAATCGATTATTGTAACAATTTCAAATGATTTAGGTCCAGCTATTAGCGCCTCAGGTCCAGCTATTAGCAGTCTGGGAAATAAGGATATTTTTTAAACTAGTCCAAGGGACCAGTGACCCCCTAGTGTCTGAAATAATTTACTGGTCTCCGGACTGGTCCCAGCCTTTGCTCTCCAATAGATTTGCAATTAATAAACTGGTCCCGAGGACCAGTAACCCCACTTTTTGAATTAAAAAACTAGTCCAAGCAATTAATTAACTGGTTTTGGACCAGAGGAAGTGTGCTATTTCCCAGACTGGCTATTAGCGCCTCAGGTCCAGCTAATAGCGCCTCAGGTGAGAGAATTTGGCAACTTAAATTGCCAAAATAAAAATAAAAATCGGCGCCGCGCACAGGCCTTGATTAACGTAGGCAACGATTCCAGGCACTTATTTCGAACTAAGGAGCTGTATTGTAAACGATGACGGAGAGGTATTACACTGGACGTCTCTGTGTGCCTATCTGTCACCGCGTTCGCCGTTAGCAAAATAAGCAAATTATAACAAACGTATATGCAGAAGTCCATTAAATTATCCAAGGAAGTAAACAATTACAATAGCTGGTATAGCGTACGTCTCTGCTGGGATTAGAACTCCTTTTAACTCCATGGATAGGGGGTTAAATTTTTCCCTCTTTCCTAACACTGTTAGAAATCTCTAGCTTCTCTGGAGGAAGTCTCTCTAGACGTGAGCGGGGCGTGACTTCTTCAGCCCATGAACGCTGGATCTCTAAAGGCTAGATTGTTTGCTTTATAAAAAAATAATAAAAAAGTAACGGCCACGGTCGTTAAATAGTTTTTTTTTTCGATAGGTTTATGAAGAGTCATAAAAACTGAATGACCTTGACTGTTCCAAAATTCACACGGTCACAACCCCCATCACTTCTCCTGATTCTATGCTAAAGAGGGCTCGGTTTTACAGTGGAAGGGGCGTTTTCCGGTCCCTTTAGAGATACAATGTTCATTTTCAGCCAATAGATTTTCTCTCTCAATAGGGCAAATTTTGGCGTAAGAGCGTTGCCTACATTAATCAATGCCTGTGCGTTTCCCTATTGCAGCGTCATCTACGTACACTATTATTTTTGCAACAATTTCGAAGCAATAATTATTAAATATTAACTCAATATAAAATTTAGTGTATCAATTGCAAATATTATTTATGAGAAGAAAAGTTTAAAATAACTTTGGCATATGTATGCAAAATTAGGCCAACACGATGGCGCTAAATAGGGTCTAGTTCTGAGGTAGCCCACCTGCCTTTCGTCCCGAGTATTCCTCCCCCATTTTAAGCGTCCCACCAGACCCAATCGTTTCCGAAGTTACGGCGCGTATATCTCTCAGAATTCGTATCCACCCCCTATCATCCTTGCCGAGGCTGGGCTGTATGAAAGAAGAGGCGGGTCATAGCGACAGAGGAAAAAAAGGAATTACGTATTCTTCGCCATCCAAGTCTGCAACGTCATGAAAACGTAGTTTAAGTAAGCCAGTAAGATAATTTAAAATTTTCGTTACGTGTTGGAGGGAGGGGCTCTATACTGGGCTACGAGTCTGACTGAAGAAAATACTAACCGTTCTCCATTTCTGCTTCTAAAATTACATCTATCCCTAGTTCATTAAACCACGCTGAATTGTGACCGTTCTATACGCAGTTAAGATGGTTGGACCAGAAGGGAATAAGAGAGAAGGGAGACATTAGAGCCTGCTTTGGTAACGAGAGTCCGACCAACCTCAAGAAAACCGCGAAAACTTTGCGCAAGTACACAGCTTTTAACCAATTTACTGCAAAAATAGTTCTTTAAGTTCTCCGCGGTATCGGCCCATTTGTCTGCTGGATTTTTATTCTCCAAAGGCTTAGGGCTGTCGATGTTTCGTTCTTGTGTAATTATAACCTCAAGTATGTATTTTATTGAAACTAATTTGTATTTTTTAATATTAATTCAGAATAATTAGTTTTTATCTATTTATTACCTTCAAATTATCTGATTTTGGTATGTTTTCAATACCCGTGTATCTAAATTAATTGCACAGCTTGATTTCGTTTATCAACAAGAAATTCGGCCATTTTTATCTCCTTCAATGTAAAGTTGTAAACAAAACTACATTTTATTCGTCAACCGAGACGTCACCTTCTTAAGTGACGTCACAGCTAAGGCAGAAGTTAGATAGCCAATCAGTGAAGGGTAGTTGATTTGAGGTTAGTAAGACTGTTGTTACGAGTGTAAAGCATTATGGAGATATAAAGTGTGTCCCTTCTCCCTTATTCCCTTCTGGTTGGACTAATTGTAATTTGAGGGAAAACTGGACACCGAAATAAAATAGGTAAACTTTTTATAGTCTCTGGCAGTCTGGTACACTTAAATTTACTCTGAGCGAAGTGGCGTCGCTAGGTCTTTTAATTAGCCCCCTCTAAATAATCCGTAAACCTTACCAAAAATTGCTCGTAGCCCCCTAAAATTCTGTAGCAATATAGAGTATAAAATTTATACTGATAAGTTCGTCAAGTTTCATCTTTTTAGAGATTTCAATATGAAACAGCAGTGGGGACTAAAAGCAAACGAAAACTAAACTTATAAAAGACGAGTGAAATTCTTTCACCCACAATTGTCAATAACTCGGTTCCGTACTCTTTATCAATAAAAGTTTGAATATATTTAAAATACGAATAATTTAACGTTGACACAAATTCTCGGATAGTTCCAATGAACCAATTATGTAAAATTTTGTTATTAATTTCCGATAACAACCTTCAATTAGTTTTTCCAGATTAAGCCCCCCCCCTTCCAAATTTCAAACCCTAGCGACGCTACTGTCTGAGCGCGAAATTTTGGAAACGCTATGGTGATATACAAGGGTAAATTACGGTATGACATCAATCGGTAATCTACGACGGTATTTGGTATATTACCATTAAGTTATGAACCGTAAATTACCGACTCGCATCTTTGAGAAAGACGCATTTATATAAAATCTTTACTTACAAGATTTCTAGGGTTGGGAATCAACTAATGTGCGTCTGGAAGCGTGGATATTTTAAATTTGAATCATGAAAAAAAAAATCATTGTAGAATTTTCCATCTCTTGTGTTTTTGAAGCGATCAAATTTTTCCAGCGAGTATATTTGAAATCTTACCTTATCCACAGCCATTCTAAGGGATACGTTCGAAAATAACATGTTTGCAAAGCGTTGCTAGATAACGCGCGATTATTTAAGAAAGCTTAGACGTTTTCAGAAAATTTAGTATTTAGATTATGTGAAATTTGTCGGTGCTTATTTTCGAGAGACACTGAAGACCAAATGTCATTTCTCACTCCGAGTTTCGCAAAATGACGATCGTTATTTAATTCTAAAGGGCCTCTACATTTACCAAATGTTGCAACTATAGTTTTTTAACAAAGTTTAGTTGTACTTTAGGGAATGCTGCGGCGTATTGAGGAATAATGTTAAATGGCGTAATAGTTAAAGTAGTAAATATCAAGTGCTCTTGAAACGGCGAGATTACAGATTGCTATTAAAGGAAGGGTGAAGTAGAAAATCAAGTGATTTTTTATCGATTCTTCTATCAATTTTAAGACTAGTCTGCATAGTGAAACATTCAGGAAATACTTCCGAATGATTTTAAAATTCAAATTAGGTTCAGATTTTAAGGATAATTTTAAACAAGGACTGCCGACCAATCGCGTAACGCCCTGCCTTTTTGTTAACAAAATTCTTGTAGAGATAAAATATTTTTATTTTTAGTTAACGTTACAGTTCACAGGTGGAGTTTTAAACTTGATACAGGCAAGATACAGGGAAGAAATTATTTTATTAAAATTTCTTCCCCCACGGAGAATCGAACCACGGACCTTTCACATGCCAGGACTGCCAGCCCAGTACTAAGCAGCCTCGCCTAAAACCCCTTGCTAAGAAACGGTCGCGAATAGAGGATGAGTCTCGGAGAGAGAAGTTTGTCAGAAAAAACGGTGGCGAATAGAGGATGAATCTCGGAGAGAGAAGTTTGTCAGAAAAAACGGTGGCGAATAGAGGATGGGTCTCGGAGAGAGAAGTTTGTCAGAAAAAACGGTGGCGAATAGAGGATGAGTCTCGGAGAGAGAAGTTTGTCAGAAAAAACGGTGGCGAATAGAGGATGAGTCTCGGAGAGAGAAGTTTGTCAGAAAAAACGGTGGCGAATAGAGGATGAGTCTCGGAGAGAGAAGTTTGTCAGAAAAAACGGTGGCGAATAGAGGATGAGTCTCGGAGAGAGAAGTTTGTCAGAAAAAACGGTGGCGAATAGAGGATGGGTGTCGGAGAGAGAAGTTTGTCAGAAAAAACGGTGGCGAATAGAGGATGAGTCTCGGAGAGAGAAGTTTGTCAGAAAAAACGGTGGCGAATAGAGGATGGGTGTCGGAGAGAGAAGTTTGTCAGAAAAAACGGTGGCGAATAGAGGATGAGTCTCGGAGAGAGAAGTTTGTCAGAAAAAACGGTGGCGAATAGAGGATGGGTCTCGGAGAGAGAAGTTTGTCAGAAAAAACGGTGGCGAATAGAAGATGAGTCTCGGAGAGAGAAGTTTGTCAGAAAAAACGGTGGCGAATAGAGGATGAGTCTCGGAGAGAGAAGTTTGTCAGAAAAAACGGTGGCGAATAGAGGATGAGTCTCGGAGAGAGAAGTTTGTCAGAAAAAACGGTGGCGAATAGAGGATGAGTCTCGGAGAGAGAAGTTTGTCAGAAAAAACGGTGGCGAATAGAGGATGGGTGTCGGAGAGAGAAGTTTGTCAGAAAAAACGGTGGCGAATAGAGGATGAGTCTCGGAGAGAGAAGTTTGTCAGAAAAAACGGTGGCGAATAGAGGATGGGTGTCGGAGAGAGAAGTTTGTCAGAAAAAACGGTGGCGAATAGAGGATGAGTCTCGGAGAGAGAAGTTTGTCAGAAAAAACGGTGGCGAATAGAGGATGGGTCTCGGAGAGAGAAGTTTGTCAGAAAAAACGGTGGCGAATAGAAGATGAGTCTCGGAGACAGAAGTTTGTCAGAAAAAACGGTGGCGAATAGAGGATGAGTCTCGGAGAGAGAAGTTTGTCACAAAAAACGGTGGCGAATAGAGGATGAGTCTCGGAGAGAGAAGTTTGTCAGAAAAAACGGTGGCGAATAGAGGATGGGTGTCGGAGAGAGAAGTTTGTCAGAAAAAACGGTGGCGAATAGAGGATGAGTCTCGGAGAGAGAAGTTTGTCAGAAAAAACGGTGGCGAATAGAGGATGGGTCTCGGAGAGAGAAGTTTGTCAGAAAAAACGGTGGCGAATAGAAGATGAGTCTCGGAGACAGAAGTTTGTCAGAAAAAACGGTGGCGAATAGAGGATGAGTCTCGGAGAGAGAAGTTTGTCACAAAAAACGGTGGCGAATAGAGGATGAGTCTCGGAGAGAGAAGTTTGTCAGAAAAAACGGTGGCGAATAGAGGATGGGTGTCGGAGAGAGAAGTTTGTCAGAAAAAACGGTGGCGAATAGAGGATGAGTCTCGGAGAGAGAAGTTTGTCAGAAAAAACGGTGGCGAATAGAGGATGAGTCTCGGAGAGAGAAGTTTGTCAGAAAAAACGGTGGCGAATAGAGGATGGGTGTCGGAGAGAGAAGTTTGTCAGAAAAAACGGTGGCGAATAGAGGATGAGTCTCGGAGAGAGAAGTTTGTCAGAAAAAACGGTGGCGAATAGAGGATGAGTCTCGGAGAGAGAAGTTTGTCAGAAAAAACGGTGGCGAATAGAGGATGAGTCTCGGAGAGAGAAGTTTGTGAGAAAAAACGGTGGCGAATAGAGGATGGGTCTCGGAGAGAGAAGTTTGTCAGAAAAAACGGTGGCGAATAGAAGATGAGTCTCGGAGAGAGAAGTTTGTCAGAAAAAACGGTGGCGAATAGAGGATGAGTCTCGGAGAGAGAAGTTTGTCAGAAAAAACGGTGGCGAATAGAGGATGAGTCTCGGAGAGAGAAGTTTGTCAGAAAAAACGGTGGCGAATAGAGGAAGAGTCTCGGAGAGAGAAGTTTGTCAGAAAAAACGGTGGCGAATAGAGGATGAGTCTCGGAGAGAGAAGTTTGTCAGAAAAAACGGTGGCGAATAGAAGATGAGTCTCGGAGAGAGAAGTTTATCAGAAAAAACGGTGGCGAATAGAGGACGAGTCTCGGAGAGAGAAGTTTATCAGAAAAAACGGTGGCGAATAGAGGATGAGTCTCGGAGAGAGAAGTTTGTCAGAAAAAACGGTCGCGAATAGAGGATGAGTCTCGGAGAGAGAAGTTTGTCAGAAAAAACGGTGGCGAATAGAGGATGAGTCTCGGAGAGAGAAGTTTGTCAGAAAAAACGGTCGCGAATAGAGGATGAGCCTCGGAGAGAGAAGTTTGTCAGACAAACGGTCGCGAATAGTCTCGGAGAGAGAAGTTTGTCAGAGGCACGGTCCCCTATCTCTCTCTCTCTCTCTCTCTCTCTCTCTCTCTCTCTCTCTCTATCTCTTCAACTAGGAGTCATGATCTTATCCGAGGCCAGGAGATATAACTTCGCCGTAGGATAGGCAAAATATTTATTTTTAATCGACCGACCAGAAAATTTTCCTTCTCTACTGTCGGGAGCCAAACTACGGAGAGAGACATTAGTTCTTTGGTATAGGCTAACATAAGTATATAAAGATGTCAACATCGGGTTATTTTCGGGTAAATGTTTCTCTCGGTATAGGATAACATAAGTATATCATATAAATTTTAAATGACCGGGCAGAAGTTTTTCCAATTCATCTTGTTGTTCTAATTTACCTAAGTTACGATCATACGATGTGGCTAATATTTTTGTCATGATAAACTTGTTCTCTTCTAAGTTCTAACTAAACGCGAAACCAAGTTATAACTTTTTACAGACTTATGAAGAAATATTTGCAATCTATAATCTTAATAAAAACATTTATCTAGCCAAAAATATCAATATTAATACGAAGGTTTGACCTAATTTGGTGCTGAGTTACGCCACTGTGACTTAGTGAGTGCTGTTTCAAGGAAACCCTGTAACCTTTCTTTCGATAATTAAAAACGAACCCAAAGAAGGAAAACTTATCGGATATGATATAAAATCGCAGCTAAAATTGATTGACGGAAAAACATAAAACTTCTTTGGGACTTTCAATATAAATTTTCGTCAATGTAATAATAAAAGTTAAAATTAAAACTTGCGTATTGTTACCACACACTAACCCTATAACAATTTGTACGAATAAATTTTGATTATCGTATGAAAAAACAAACAAACTTTATTTCAAAAATACCTTAGAAAATGAAATACTTTTGACATTTTTTTGAAAAAATAAAAGTTAAGGAACGCACGGTGATAAGTTTATGGTAATGGAATGTCTTTGTCAGATTTGATTCTAATAATTGGCGCATCTTCACTTTTCCGCAGAAGAACCTTGCCATCTTGAACCCAAACGAATTTGTACTGGTTTGTTTTAGCGAATTCTTTGACGCGATGCAGCAATTTGTCATTGAATGGATTGATGTAGATTTTGTCACCCTGGAATGATTTATCCAAAGATGATGCCAAGATTCCTGTTGACCTCTTCTCTCTGAAGGCTTTCAACCAAGTCTGGGCCGTTTCCACCCTCTGAAACGTGACTACGATAGCTCTGGGTTTGTTGGTAGCTTCTGGAAGGACACTAGTTTGACGACAGACTCGAATCAAATCGCTTGGAAAAGCCAAACCCAGATGGTGAACTATAGAGGCTAAAATAGATAACAGGTTCTCATCGGATTTCTCTCGCAAGCCGTTTATTTCCAAGGTATTCGGTAGTTGCTCTTGCTCAGTGCTGTTCAGTTTGGACTCAATTTTGAACCACCAGTTATCAATTTCTGGTTTCGAAACAACCAGTTTTGGTATAGTAGCCAAGTTGTCGGCAGTTTCCTTACATGACTCTGTTATTTTGGCAAGTAGTGGGGCGACTATTTGGGCCGAAGATGCTGGCGACGTTTCTACAGCAAAATTTGAGACTAATCCTTCAAGTTTTATCTTCAGATTGTCCATGTCTTCTTTCATTTCACGTTCTCTTTTACTCGCTTCCAATTTGTCCTTTTCTGTTTGATTCAGAAATTGGCAAAATGTGGAGTTTAGTTCTGTCAACTCTTCTTTCAATCTCCGTTCCCTTTTACTTGCCTCCAATTTGTCCTTTTCCGTTTGATTCAGTAATTGTCCCAAGGAGGCTTTCAGTTCTGTCAACTCTTCTTTCAATCCCCGTTCGCTCTTGGTTTCCTCCAATTTGTCCTTTTCTGATCGTTTCAGCAATTCATCCAAGGTGGTTTTTAATTCACTATCTCTGTTGCTTGCCGCCAATTTGTAAATTTCCAATTGTTTCAGTAGTTCATCTAAGGTGGTTTTCTGTTCCTCCAACTCTCGTTTCAATTTTTCAGATTCTTTCACCACGTTGCTGGACTGCGATTGCAACATCTGGGCTGAACTTCCCACGTCGGAATTATTATCACTCTCCATTTGGATGTTAATGATTTCCATCACTTCAGCGAAAAAATTATCACCAGCCAAATTCAAAGGCGTTTTCCCATTTATGTCCACCGTGTTATAATGCGATCCTTTAGTCAGAAGGAAACTAACGATGTCGACGTTGCCACGTTCGGCAGCGTGATGCAAAGCATTTCGGCCTTCATTATCAATAGCGTGAATATCCGCTTCTTTTTCGAATAGAGCAACGACTGTTTCATATGAAGTAGCGCGATGCAATGCAGTCAGACCCTTGTTATTCTTAGCATTAACATTCGCGCCTTTATTCAAGAGAGACTTGCTAACATCGACAAGATTACGTTCGGACGCACTCATTAACGGTGTTGTCCCATCTGCATCAGCCAGATTAACATTGGCACCTTTTTCAATGAGCAGCAATGCCGCATCGGATCTTCCAAATCCGCAAGCCATCCGCAATGCCGTTTTTCCCTTTTTATCAACGCCGTCGATATTGGCACCTTTATTCGAAAGAGACTTGACCACATCGAGTAGATTCCACTCGCAAGCCTTCATTAATGGTGTTGTCCCATCTGCGTCAGCCAGATTAACATTGGCACCTTCATCAATAAGCAGCAATGCTGCATCACATTTTCCACATTCACAAGCCCTTTGTAATGCCGTTTCTCCATATTCATCAATGGCGTCGATGTTGGCACCTTTATCCAAAAGAGACTTAACCACGTCGAGTAGATTACTTTCGGACGCGCTAATTAACGGTGTTGTCCCATCTGCGTCAGCCAGATTAACATTGGCACCTTTTTCAATAAGCAGCAATGCCACATTGGATCCGCAAGCCAGTTTTAATGCCGTTTCCTCTTTATCATTAACAGCGTCTACTTTGGCAGCTTTAACCAAAAGAGAGTTGACCACATCGACTCTACCCAATAAAGACACCATTAACGGTGTTTTACGCCATTCATTAGCGGCATTTATATCTGCACCCCTTTCAATAAGCAGTAATGCCACATCAAAATGCCTTCCATTACAAGCGCAGTGTAACGCGGTTTGACGAAACCGATCAGCATAGTTGATATTGGCACCAAGGTTTAACAACCGAACAATCTCATCTTTTTTCCCCTCATTAGCAGCCATCAATAATTCTTTACCAAACTTTGAATACGTATACTTGACTATACTTTTACGCATTTTGGGTAACTAAAAAAATAAATAAATATTAATTAGTACTTTTGGCGTACTGACTACATGGGACCTTGGGACTTTAATGGCCTAGTATCGTCTTTATTAAGCTAAACCCATTTTAGCAAAGTTGGGAAAATTATGGAATTTCACAAATAGTTCGAAAATTATTAAAATATCCATTGTCAAAGTAAAAAAAAGGCTTTAAATTTACCCAAGGCTTAAAGGCATATGCTATGCCATAGAACCGCAACCAGGCTAGGAAATAAGAAAGGTTTACAGGTCAAAAACCAGTTTATTAATAGCTTGGACCACTTTTTTTTATTCAAAACGTGAGGGTCACTGGTCAATGACTAGTTTATTAATTCCTACTTTTATTGAAAATTGATATGGGGACCTCTTTAATTATTTTCATTTTAACATAAATTTCGACCCCAGGAGCCCAGTTGTGTATACAACCCTAAGCCGAGAGAGATTTTTTTATAATAATAATAATAATAATAATAATATTTATTTAGCGGGAAAGGACCGCAGGCAACCACAGAGGCAAAGCCTATACAAGAGAAGAGAGAACGACCACAAGTCCTGGGACCAGTAGAAAAATAAATTGGGGAAGGGTCACTGGTCCCGGGACCAGTTTCATATTATCCCATAAATCCGTTTTTGCTGTGATATACGCCTAAAGCTATATGTTACAAGGTAAATAACTAAGATTCAGGTTTAAAATACCGAAAATTATAAAAATTACCTTGCTTGGAGAACTTTAAAAATGTTGAAGAACGCCCAGAAATTCCAGAATTACAAAAAATTGGAGAACTTTTAAAATGTTGAAGAACGCCCAGTATTACAAAAGAACGGAGAACGAAACTTCGCCGGAAATCGCCGGTCTTTAGACTTAGGGGTTTCTAACAAAAACAAGCAGACGACTTTGAACTGTGGGACTCAGGCTCAGGGCCGGAAATAAGAAAAATTTCTTAAAGGACATGTCACGCAGTCTGGGACATAGCACACTTCTTCTGGTCCAAAACCAGATTATTAATTGCTTGGACTACTAGCTTGGACTAGTTCTAGGAGTGGGGGTTACTGGTCGTTCGGCCCAGTTTATTAATTGCATATCTGTAGGAGAACAAAAGCTGGGACCAGTTTATTATTTCGGACACTAGGGGTGTCACTGGTCCCAAGGGCTAGTTTATAAAATAAACTTATTTCCCAGACAGGGCATGTGTCCAGTGATACATCCTTTGACTAGAAAATTTACAGGACATTGTCCACTGGAGTTCGCAAAAAATTGTGTCGCGTCTTCATAGCCAAGCTAACAAAACTTCAGAAAATTTATTGGTCAAAAAGTCCAGTGGCCCCCTTATTTTTTAAAAAATTTAAGGAACATTTTTAAGACTTATTGGACAATTCCAGTGCCCTGTGTTTATTTCTGGCCCTGCTCAGGCTGTCAGCCTGGCATTCAGCAGCATTCCATGGAAATAAGGATATATTTTAAACTAGTCCGAAATAATAAACTGGTCACCGGACTGGTCCACTCTTTGTTCTCCTATAAATTTGCAACTAATAAACTGGTCCCGAGGACCAGTAACCCCCACTAATTAAATTTAAAAACTAGTCCGAGAAATTAATAAACTGATTTTGGAAATTGGACCAGAGGAAGTTTGCTATATCCCAGACTGCTCAGCAGAGTCAGCAAACTAAGCACCTGTCTGGGTAATTAGAATATTTCTTAAACTAGTCGATGGAACCATTGACCCCCTTGTGTCCGAAATAGTAAACTGGTCTGTGGACCTCCTTCGTTTTCCCATAGATTTGTCATTAGTAAACTTGCCAGTTCTAGGTTGGTGAGACAGTCATAGCCCACTCGATTACGCGTCAGTGCGAGGAATATTTTTAAACTTTGTCCAAGTTGATCGCGTCACGGGGGAAGTCCATGGGTTTTTATTTTTGTATTGATTAAACTGGTCAATGTCCAATTATTATTCTACGCCTTTAATGCGCATGGTATTTTAATTGGTGGTCACGGAGACCACTAGCACCCCAGGCATTAAACGTTTTATAGTTTGGCGGACGAGTTATGAAAATAAGTTGTATGGCACCTCGCTTCGATATTTCTAGAATTATTAATTTAATGGTGCCCGATATAGATATTCTTACTCCTAGCGTTTAGTTCACTGTGTTGATCCATGGTTCACTGATAGAAATAATAGCAATATACACAAATAACAAATAAAATTAAAGAGTTAGCGACACATTTTATTTATAATGTATACCACTTTGTTATCTGGGACCCTATTCTCTAACTACATTTGGATCGTTCCTAATCCAAATGATTTGGATTTGGGGTCGGCTCATCCCCAAATGACACTAATCCGTATTCTGTAACTCCAAATCCCTTTTCATTTGGTTCAAACCCTATCCAAACATTTGGCAAGCCAAATCATAGCCCACTTGATCACGCACGCTGGCTGCACGCGCTCTAGAAGCCCGTCCAAACGATTTTTTTTACATGTTAACTCGCGAATGCGGCGCGTCACATAGGTTCGGTCTAAACTTTCAAACCCGTCTGGTTTTAACATGGGCTTCTATGGGAGGGGACCAGTTTTTTCAACGTTTTTGACAATATTAGTGCATCTACTGGTTCAAATCTCTTGAATTTTTAATGAGACGTGTATTGAAAGGTTTGATATTATCCTGTAAGATTTCAAGTCTTCAGCTATAATAGTTTTTTTTATAAAAAATAAAAATCATCACATAGTAGAGAAATTGAAGGGGCAAAATTATAATAATGTTGGCGAAGCATTTGGATAGCTCTTTTCCCCATTTTCACCCCGTTTGTGGCCGCCATTTTTTTTAAGGGGAAAAAATTTGAGAGTGGGTTCTTTTTCGTGGTCATTTTCATATTTTTTGAGGATTTGCTTATGGATGGATTTTAAATATAATATAAAGTAGGTTTCAAGCTTTAATATAAGCCTAATATCATAATTTTCCACCTTTTTATTGTCCCACAATCTATTTCTAAACTTGGCCCTTTTTTTAAGGCGGTGAAATTGCGCTAAGCCTTGGCTTTCCGTTAATTTTTGCCATTTAAATGTTTGTCTCTCGAGTCTTGTTGCCCGTTACTTCGCCTTCTCTTATCGTCGTATTTTTAAAGTTTAGACTTTGAAAGTAGTGCTTTGTTTTCTTAAATTTAACTTAATTGTATAAGATTTCAATATTATAATTGCGTTAAACGTCGGTATTTACGATATCAAGGGACGCGCCTTGCATTTGAATTTCGTTCCCTCGAAACCACCCCCTTTAAGGGGCCGGACTCCGAAGGCTTTTTATTTATCGTCTGTCAGCCCCCAAAACAGCTGTAGTGAATGTTATTTACTAAAAAAATGTATGCGGTCAGTGTGTTGTTTTTGCATTTTAATGCTTCTAATCGTGGTACGCGTCGAGGTTTACGAATCCAACGTGTGTTGCTAAATGAAAATCAAGGGTGGATACTATATGATCTATGCTTTAAAAGGAATTTGACGGCGAAAGTCAAGCAAAACGGTATTAGGCCTTGCCAAAAGTTGACAGCCTTCCTCCGATAATCACTATCACATGTCAATGATGTAAGAAATTGACCCTCGGATATCCTGTGACTAGGAGATGGTTATAAAGTTACTAAGTCTCGATTTTGGAGATAGATACTGTCTAGTGACACTTAAAGTAACGATTTAATCTTATAAACAGACTACCATCATACGCCCATATCGTAAATTAACCGATGTTGATATCAAAGCTTAATAATTTTTTTTAACTCCATGAATCTTAAATATCAACATCAAAAATTATCTACTGAAAGAGATAACTACTTATATTCCATTCAAATTTCTCGCAACATATCAAATTAACGAGTAGAAATGTGCAAATGAAGTTCAAACCGATTAATTGGGCAAATTGCTATATTGGTCACCATTACCGATCACAGATAGATTTGCGTCCTTCAGTAGTGTTTATTATGCTTGTAAAATGGTAAGCGAAATCTGTGATTAAAGTTTAAAATAGACATGAGCAAAAAGGGCTTTATTCATATCAACTCGATTACCGAATATCTAAATTTGACCTAAATTAACAAAATATTCTCTTCATGATTAAAAATCTTGTTTGAAGCAGCAAGCCATCTAATCCTTATTTACCTTCTTTTGAAAAAAAAAGTAGGCTGATACCTCTTTCAGTAGATGATTGATTGATATTTCAGTTTCATTGAGTTTAAAAAAAATTGATTCCACCATTGGTTAATTTACAATATCAGAGGTGGATTAGGGGAAGTTACGAAAGAGGCCGAATTTCTGGATGGGCAAATGCTTTATAAAAGCGATGGGGGAACATAGAGCTACTCTTTATTTTAAGCCCCCCCAAAAATGAGAGAGAATTCGCGAGGATAGCAGGGTAACGATATCGCCACCTAACGGATTGAAAATAGCGTCTGCTTTAGTGTATGATGTACAAGGCTTACTCAGTCAAGAGTCGTTTATAGTTAGAAATGGAACAATCGTCGGGAGGCGCGGACTTTCCCATTATTAAGAAGTTAATAGAACAATTAAAAAATGATCTCAGCTATTTTGTGACTTCCTCTGAAACTAGAGAAGCGTTGGTGGCCCATTTTTTAAGTTCCAAAGCAGGGTAAATACTTTTCCGTTTAACATCCGATTTCTTTGGTGGTATTGTGACGGGGTTTATTAAAGTCAAGCACTGGGTTGAAACTGATTTAAAGCGCGGCAAAGGCTTAGCTATCTTTTCCGATTTTTCGCTACTTTTAGCACGCAATGTCGGTTTTTATCTATGTTACAACCTACAGACTTATTTCTCATATTTTGTTTGACCATTAAATAAAAATTACATTGAGTTGATACTTCTTCATAACTTTTAGAGCTGTTAATACTCATAATAGGTCGCGAAGAGTTTTCAAGCTTAACTTCGGAGGCCGTTTTCTCAATTTCCCGTGTTTTACTTCTCTTAACATCCACCAGGTAGAGAGCTTAATCTTACTCCGTTGATAGAGGGGAGGAATTTTAACCCACCCAGCCGTTCCTCTTCCTCTCTCTCGTAAATAAAATGCCCCCACAGTGAGCCCTATGGCTCGTTCATAACTTCCCCTAATCCACCTCTGTATACACTAATAACAAATAAAATTTAAGATTTAGCGACACATTTTATTCATAATGTATACCACTTCCATTTGGACTATTAACTATTGGTAAAAGTCCATTAAATTAACCTAGGAAGTAAACAATTACAATAGCTGGTATAGCGTTCGCCTCTGCTAGGTTAAGAACTCAATCTAACTAAATAGATGGGGGGATTCGTTTCTTCCCCCGTTCCTAACACTGTTTGAAATATTTCTTCACGTGAGTGGGGCGTGACTTCTTCAGCCCATGAACGCTGGATCTCTAAAGGGACCGGGAACGGTTTTGCTTAAAAAAAGAAAAAACAAGTTGGGAAAACCAAAATATTACCTCTCCGAGTCAAGACGACTACTTACAAACTTATTTACCCAGATATGGAAATGTTTCTTAAGTTAAAATGTATGAAATATTAAAGCAGTATACAAAGCATAGCAAATATACTGTAAATCAGACGACATTTTACATCCAATAATGATATACTTGTACACATTAAAATCATCCGATGGGGGAGAAACGGGAAATGAAGAGATAAAACTTTGGAGGGATACTACCTTTACGTGTTTGTAAAGGCCCAATTTTCTACTCCTCAACTGTATGCCCTCTATGTTCAAAGCCATATTCACAACAGGGTTGCCATATAAACACTATCCTCTCGTTTCACCTCAACGATTTTCTTAGTTTGTCAACATGACTGTTAACGTTACATAACACCAAAGCTTATTTGTGGCTACACACACTGAAAGTAAATGCGTACCATAAAAAGCATGAAAACACGAAGCTATTATCCGATTACGATCAGACCTTTCACTGGTCTGGGCTGCGTTCAGCAGAGCTCACCAAAAAAGACAGCGGATTTTGGAAATGTTTACCGGTGAGCTCTGTCGTCATAGCTTCTCTCCGGTCATCGGCGTTTTATAAATGACGCTAGCGCAATAAAGCTTGCAAGGTACCAAGGCTTAACAAAAATTGTATGATAACATATTTATAGAGATAGATAACAACTTTTATAATTAAAATTAGAAACTAGCATATCTCTCAAAATTCTCGCGTGATCAACTGGTTTCACGCCAATTAAATAGCTATAGTCCCAAAGAGCTATTTGTATTAATTCATCCATGGTTTTTTCGCCAAGCTGAGAACTACACGTTTTACGTCACGTTATCCAAAAAGCCGACTATTTTCTTTGAGGACCGCGCTAGCTCAGCGCTAAGCACCGTGACGTCAAAATTCACAAACAAAATCCCGTTATGTAGGACACTGTTAACAGCGCTGGGCTCTGCTGAACGCGGCCCAGATTTCCACCATGATTATAATATCTAAACCTAAAGTGTACTTAACTTTCGGCTCACTCTGAACCGTTAACGTCTCTGCATTACAGAAACGAAATCCAAACCCAAGCGTTTACTTTTTGGTTCACTAGGCCAATTGACAAATCAAAGTTCATATGACCAACATAGTAGCATTGTACTTGAATTCACTTTAGAAAGGATTATGCTATAAACAGATGTAGTATAGCTTAGGTAATATATAAACATCCATTTTAAATAATAATATTAAAAACAACTTTGGAATATCAAAATGAAATAGAGCTTTAAAGCTACAAAAGTACTAAATGCATCATAATTACGAAAAGTATTTCCACATATTCACTTTATATTAAGGATAAAGGGAATATTATGGTTCTGTAGGATTCCTTTACACATCAAAACAAAACGAACTTCTAACGCAGCGCACTACTGTAACAACGGACGGACACACACAGACAAAAGCATAGACTGCTTTTTAACTCTTTCCGTATTAATTTTGAATTGAGAAACAAGATTATCTTAAATATTAAAATGAATATAATTAATATTTAATATTTTCTTCGCTAGTTATTCGCCTTATTGAACGTTACATCGTTTTAAAAAAGAACAATTAAACATTCTTGAGAGACTTGACTAATATTGGCGTTTGAAATGAAGCATACGCCGGTTGCTTCGCCTTATTCAAATAGGTAGTATATAAGGGTGTCGAACTACAGTTAAAAGCAAGAACAACTGCAATTGCGAAAACCTATCGTGGACAACCCACCCTAGGGAGGCTAGACGTTTCTCGTAACCCTAGCTGATCGCCGCGAATGTCTTAAACCAAACGATGACGATGGAGTAGAAGCCAGGTGTGCAGACTGGTGTCCATGTGGGATGGACAAAAACAAAGACCAGAAGATGGTGGTGTAGAAGCCAGGTGTACAGACTGGTGTCCATGTGGTATGGACAAAAACAAAGACCAGAAGATGGTGGTGTTAGAAGCCAGTGTGTACAGACTGGTGTCCATGTGGGATGGACAATGACCAGAAGATGGTGGTGTTAGAAGCCAGTAAGTACAGACTGGTGTCCATGTGCTATGGACAAAAACGAAGACCAGAAGATGGTGGTGTTAGAAGCCAGTGTGTACAGACTGGTGTCCATGTGGGATGGACAATGACCAGAAGATGGTGGTGTTAGAAGCCAGTGTGTACAGACTGGTGTCCATGTGGGATGGACGAAGGCCATAAGATGGTGGTGATTAGAAGCCTGTAAGTACAGACTGGTGTCCGTGTGGGATGGACAAAGACCAGAAGATGGTGGTGTGAGAACTCGCCATAGAGTAGCCATTTCCGTGACTGTGAAAGCAGTTCGGAAATGGCGAACACGTTTGCTCCGATTTGGAAACTGCGAACGCGGTCACGTGGGTGTAACAACAGACACACACACAGACACACACACAGACACACACACAGACAGACACACACGATCGTTACAGAACCTCTCCGTGACATACGTCACTCGGAGAGGTAAAAAGGGAGAGGCTACTTCCTAGGCTAATTTAATGGACTTCTGCTATTGGAAACATTCAACAATCAACAGCACCCGGTTTATTAAACCTTCGAGAATATTTTCTGCTACAATAATAGGCTCATGGACTATTTTCTTACTAATTTGATTTATATTAAAAACCATAATTTTGTCGCGCAGGTTAGAATAAGACTGTACTAGAAAACACGACTTTGCGAGGGTAATTTTACGATGTAACACGATATTCATCGGATATAAAATATTTTAGCGCGGATTGTACCTTTGTTGTTTGCTTAGTTCCTGAGCATCTTGGAAAGGTCACGCGTCATGGTGAAATGAAAATACAAATAAAATTATAATAAAAAAATAAAATATAATGCGAATCAATCGGCGAAACAATTTATTGAAACATTTTTAGTACATTTAAATGATAATCGAAATTGAGCAAATTTGCCAATTTAAAAAATAATTACTTTTCACTTAAAAATTAAAAATGGCAATAAAATAAGTCTTGGAAATTGTGTATTAATAGAAGGATAACACAAATATGGCAACGTAACTAATATTGAGGTTAAATAAAAAAATACGAAAATGACAAATCATTAAACAAAAACTATAAAAAATTACTCAACTTTTGACTTAAAAAGTTAAATGTTAAAAAAAAAATTATTTTGACACGAAATGTTTCGAGGAAAATGTGAATAAAACAAAACTGCAACTAAATCTGGTTTATGATATTAAAGCTGTAAGTACAAATATCAAAGAAAAGAAATTTTTCAAAAATTTAAATTCAAAGTTTCAAATGAAAAAGCAATTTTTCAAAATATTAAACTTCAAAAGTATCAAATTTAAAAGTAATTTTGTAAAATTTCTCTTATTTTCGAAGTTTAAGAGCAAAATACTAACATGTTGTATTTTAGAGTTATTAACTTCACAACCTTAATTTGGAACTGTTGCGAGTGATTTAAAAAATATCTCGGTGGCCTATTCTCAACCTTACAAGTCCAATTTCCATTATAAAACAATACAAACTTCACCGCGCGATTCTTTATTCTATAGCGTCAATTTTTGACATTTGCTTGTGTAATTAGGAACTAAGAAGTTGTTGCGAAACGAAAGTTCGCGGAGGAACTCTTAAATTGAAAAGAAGTAGTTTGGAGCGCACTATGTTATACTTTATTTCCATTTCAAGGGGACCTAATTAAGATGACATTTTAGTATCGTTTCAGGGGAAATTATTTGGCAAAAGTTTTATTGCAAAAAGAAAATGGTAAATTTCAAGTCGAAAATAGGATTAATCATTTTAAAATTCCAAGGGAAAGTTGAATCGATACGTTAAAATACAAGAAATACAGGATGAAAAAGAGCGGAATAGAAAAATTCACAATAGCGAATAGCAAAACTAAAGGCAAATTTAGGATAACTTTTGAAAATATCAGACCAAGATTGTCCAAAAATGGGCGATTGAATATGGTAGGTTCCACTTTCAATTTGTCGATCTGCGCTCTCATTTCAAGTTCTCTCATAGTTGCCTCCAAATTCGCTTCCAATTCTCTTCATTCTACTTTCAATTCAAGTTCTCACTTAGTTGCCTCCAATTTGTCATTTCCCAAATTTGCTTTCAATTCTCTCAATTGTTCTTTCAATTCAAGTTCCTTCGTAGTGGCCTTCAATTTGTCAATTTCCAAATTAGCTTTCAATTCTCTTAATTGTTCTTTCAATTCAAGTTCTCTCGTAGTTGCCTCCATTTTGTCACTTTCCAAATTTGCTTTCATTTCTCTCAATTCTTCTTTCATTTCAAGTTCTCTCGTTGTTGCCTCCATTTTGTCGTTTTCCAAATTTGCTTTCAATTCTCTCAATTGTTCTTTCAATTCACTTTCTCTCTTGCTTGCCTCCAATTTGTCGTTTGTAATTCATCCAGTGTGACTTTCAGTTCTCCCAACTCTTGTTTCAATTTTTCTGATTCTTTAACCACGTCGGAATCCTCATCACTCTCCTTTTTGTTGTTAATGATTTCCATCACTTCAGCGAAATCATTATCTCTAGCCAAATCCAAAGGCGTTTTCCCATTTATGTCCACCGTGTTATAACGCGATCCTTTAGACAGAAGGAAACTAACGATGTCGACGTTGCCACGTTCGGCAGCGTGATGCAAAGCATTACGGCCTTCATTATCAATAGCGTGAATATCCGCTTCTTTTTCGAACAAAGCAACGACTGTTTCATATGAAGTAGCATAATGCAATGCAGTCAGACCCTCGTCATTCCTAACATTAACATTCGCGCCTTTATCCAAGAGAGACTTGATAACATCGAGTAGATTCCATTTGCAAGCACTCATTAACGATGTTGTCCCATCTGCATCAGCCAGATTAACATTGGCACCTTTTTCAATGAGCAGCAATGCCGCATCGGATTTTCCATGTCTGCAAGCCTCTTGCAATGCCGTTACCCCCTCATTATCAACAGCGTCGATATTGGCACCTTTATCCAAAAGAGACTTGACAACATCGACTAGACCCCGATAAGACGCCGCCATTAACGGTGTTGTACGGAATCCATCATCCGCATCTACATCTGCACCCATTTCAATAAGCAGTAATGCCACATCGAAATGACCTTCAAAACAAGCCCAGTGTAGAGCGGTTTGGCGAGTCGGATTAGAATAGTTGATACTGACACCAAGGTTTAACAACCGGACAACCTCATCTTTTTTCCCCATACGAGCAGCAGTCAATAATTCTTCACCAAACATTGTACACGTGTACTTGACTCAATTTTCTACTATTTTTGTGTAACTTGCAGCCGAGATCGCAGCCTGAAAAAAAAAAGAGAATTAATTAGCACTTTCGGCGTACTGACTACATGGGTAAGTAATTTTTAAGGAAACCTTGGGACTTTAGTGGCATAGTGTCGTCTTAAACCCATTTTAGCAAAAACGGGAAAATTACGGTATTTATAGTCCGAAAGTTGTAAAAATATTTCGTCCTTATTTAACATCATAAGTTTGTAAGATATGTTCCATAAGTATGACACTAACTATACTTCGCAATGAGACTTACTGATAGCTAGTTCGAGAGATGGACTGCAAACATATCTTATGAACCAAAAACGGATTTATGGGATAAGAACGTCGGAGTTAGCGAATTCACTCCCCATCCTCGCATACTTTATTGAGAAACTTCGTCTGCTTATATTTTGACTCCAACCACAAATTCGATCTCTAGAAGTAGCTATATACAGAATTTGTGGGTGGAATCAAAATATAAGCAGACGAAGTTTCTCAATAAAGTATGCGAGGATGGTACTAGAGGCTAAAGGTACGATCCGACGTTCTTATCCCATAAATCCGTTTTTGTATGAACATATGTTAACATTAACAGTATCCTACTAGGGCCTATCATGTAACGTGACGTCCCAAAGAAAAAATAAAGGACAACAAATTCATTTCAAAAATGTTTGGGTACATTTAATTCTTATCAATATAAAGTAAAATTAAAATTAGTTCTAATTTAGAATATCATATACTAATTGTGACGGAATGTCATTCCAGATCTTGAGCTTGCACTGAGATCAGTGTCTGTTTTAAATCAGACAGTTGCAACTAAAGCCCGCGAAACTTTCGCATATTAAACAATTGGTCGTCATTAATTCTCTTCATATCAGCCTGCAAGGAAGCTATTTGCATCTTCACTACTTCTTCATTGTTACGGAGCTCCACTCTTAGTTTGGCCATAAGTTTATAATATATGTTCCATAAGTGTGACAATCAGGTAAAATTATTACTGAGACCCAGTCTCACAGTATCTTGTTTCCATGACGTCACAAATTTTGAAATAAACCTCCTAGCGGAAATGTATCAATGCGCGGTATTAACGGTATGTGCATTCAGTTACATCGGAGCCTCGCTGCCAGCCTGCCTCGGACCATGCTCGGACTCGGAGTTTTCCCGAGTTTGGTCTTGGTTTGGTTATATTTTTAGTCCAAGATTAGCTCAGATTAATACCATGAAAGGTTCGATAATTTGATTGATAATAACAGTAATATTTCAACCAACCACCATTCAGTATCCTTAAATTCTTTTACACTATCTTCAATAAGTTCTGGCGGAGGCGATATCTTAAGCCTTTGCTCAACTTCATGATAGGAAAATAGTGTTCCCGTCAAAACTTTGTTAGTTTGACTCGCTTTCTCTTTCATTTTAACAACTATTCTCGTGCCTAAATTACACTGGGTTGATTTTGATTCTCTCATATCAAATATTCGCGTACGAAAACTAATTTTGCAACGCGTTTGACGCTTAAGAAGTGTTTAGCTCGCTCTCTCATATGGCCGCCGTTTGTTTAAATCTAGAGAGATTAAAGAACGCCTACAAACTACTTTCAGGCACTCGTCTCTGATTGGCCCAAAGAAAGAAAAACCAAACACCTAACAATGACATATAACGGGCTCATATCTTGGAGTGCCTCAAAATATTTTGTCCTTGTGTAAGTAAAGATTTAACATGGGAAACCGTTTAATTGTCACACTTATGGAACATATATTATAAACTTATGATTTGGGGATATCATTCTCATTTTCAATTTTTCTATGAAACTGTTGGTATTGCATGGATGAAATACTCTTTTGCAAATTAGACAGCTTATTGCATTCTTTAACTTCTTCCATCTCTTAATTTTGTTTCATTTCTATTTCTCTCTTATTAGTCTAGACAAAAACGGATTTATGGGATAAGAACGTCGGAATTAGCGAATTCACTCCCCATCCTCGCATACTTTATTGTGAAACTTCGTCTGCTTATATTTTGACTCCACCCACAAATTCTGTATATAGCTACTTCTAGAGATCGAATTTGTGGGTGGAGTCAAAATATAAGCAGACGAAGTTTCTCAATAAAGTATGCGAGGATGGTACTAGAGGCTAAAGCTATGATCCGACGTTCTTATCCCATAAATCCGTTTTTGGTCTAGAGGATAAACGACAAATTTATATGAAATCATGCACTTTGTGAAGAAAGCATGAAACTTTGCACAATGATAAATAAGCGTATTCCTAATTAATTCGAGATTAGAGCCCACCTCTAACTCATCTGTGACATTTGTGACAAGCTTTCAAAAGTCCCCATGGGACCGTCCATAAACTACGTCACGCAAAAAATGACATTTTCTGACCCCCCCGTCCCCCCTGATCACACTTGGTCACGTTTTCTAAGACCCCTCCCCTGAAAACCACGTCACATTTCTTTAACCCCCCCCCAACAGACTATTATTTGTCTTAATTTACCAATTTAATTTGATTAATTTAAAAAGATATTCTTTCTTCTTTTCCACTTAGAAATTTTTTGCTCGACTTGAAAGTCGAAGTTCATTTCCGTTTTTAGTTTTTATGAATATCGTTTGCCACTGATAGACCATTCCTGTAAATACTTGTAGAGAAACAAACGTGCAGGGGCGGAGAGGTGTCTTCCGACTCGCTAAGAGGCAACGCCAGCTGGAGCCACAGTTCACTAAACGCGGGAGGCTAGGCAACTCGCTCTGCCTCTAGCGGTGCTTCTCAAAACACCTCTAGCCCCTGTTAAGTTCTCTTCAGCCATGTCAATAATGGAATGGTCTATTGAGCTTTAGAACTATGTGCTTTTTTATAACCATCCAAAATATTAGTTAAAGGGGCACACTTAATAGTTTTCGACATTGTCACTTGAAAACCTTAGGCTAATCGAGCTTGGGATTCAGATTTTAAAAATGTGCGAAAGAAACGAAACCATTTAAATCGGATGGAGGATCCGATTCTTCCTCGCTAATGCCAGTGGCGAATATAAAGTGAAATTAGAGAGTTTAAGCTGACACTACATTTAGCAGTCCTTATGTGTACGTGTAGCTAGTTCTGCAGAGAACGGGTCTCTTTATTTTAAATGCGCTGTTTAAATTGGCTACACGTTCGAGTAAGTAGGTGATCATTGCTTAAAATTTCTACTGTTTAGGCGATGATGGAATAAAAATTTTGTTAAATTATTGTAGAGGTCGGTCTCACGGTGAACTTTGAAACGTTGTGTTTTTTCTTCTATAACAAAAGGGTCAATCGAACTCTTACTGACTTCGTAATAAAATTAATTTCTAATGTGACGTCACACATCGATGGACCCCTCCCTCCCCCCTCGTCACGGACCGTCACAAACTTACAAACCCCCTCCCCCCCATAAGATTGTGACGTAGTTTATGGACGGTCCCCATAATGACATATATATTTGAATTCTGAAATTTATGAAATTCCCCAAACTTCGATGCAGAGCGAAAGGCGCCCCGCCGGGACTGGCTAGAGGCATTTCCATAGTGGCCGTCTCTAAAGCGAAAACATGCGCCTTAAAGGATAGATATAATATTTTCTTAAAGCAATGGAATTATTTAAAATATCGAGAATGTACAAAATTTTGACTTTAATACTTAAAAGAGACAAATTTAAATGCATTTTAAGTAGCCCTCTTTCAATATTTTTCTTTTTCATTTATTTATTTTCTTTTTAAATTCTTTTTCACATCCGCCACATTTACAAAGAACTAACACCGGCCGCTTTACAAGCCATATCTAGAAGGCCTTCTATAACGGCCGTTAAAGAAATTTTCCCAACTATAGAGAGATTTGTGATACTAACGTATGATCGGTGTAGTTCTGACGAAAAAGTCAACCAGGCAAGAAAAACCTTATTCACACAAAAAAATCGTGAAATTGAAAATATACCACCTTCGGCGCACGCGTTGCTCCAACACGTGCTTCGAGTGGCTTTTCAGGGTGGACACATTTATTTATTTATTTATTTATTTGAATGTGTTGTTCACAAAGTCAACAGTGTGACGTATGTGTGAACATCGTAAGTCAAGTACATAGCCATGTTACTGAAAGACACTAAGGGAGCACAATAATATGAGAACAAAACGAACGGTTAATAATGTAACATTAAAAAAAAAGAAATAATAATAATAATAATAAGTAAAACAATAATAATAGTAATTATACAAGTAAATAATAATACTGATAACAATTAAAACAATGTCAGAAAATTTAGAAAATTAGAATTCGCTGTACAAAAATGTAATTTTTTTGAAATCATTAGGGGGAGGGTTGAAGAAGTAGAGAGCTCACAAGTTAGCACGAAAAATGTCTAATAATTTACGACGAAAATGGGATTTATTGGTGAGAATGACAACATCATTGGGCAACGAATTCCAATCGTCAATGACAGAACACGCAAAGTGTGTTTGTCGGAATGTAGTTAGCACCCTAGGTTTGACTAGTTTGTGTGAGTGACCACGGGTTCTTGCATTATTATGGCGGGTGAAAAATAAGGAAAAATCTAAATCAAGGTTGTTATGTATAATGTCAAAAACTAAGCATAGGTTATTAATTTTATGTCGCAGAGTGATAGAATCAATATTTAATAGGGAGAGTCGTTGGGGAGCCGGAAGCTTACTAATTTTGTGTGGGAGTTTCGAATATGCGTTTTGAGCTTTTTGCGAAGCCTGTAGATCAGTTAAGAAATGGGGGGGGGGACCAAATTGGCGAACAGTAATCAATTATAGGGAGGACCAAGGAGTTGTACAGAGTTTTAATGAGAGGTATAGAGTTAAAATTTAAGTTACGACGAATGATACCCGTTAAGCTCCTAATACGTTTGGCAATTTTATTGGAATGGGCTGTATATTTGAGAAGGGGATCTATAAGGACACCTAAGTCCCTCTCACAAGTGGACGTAGTTATAGTGGTTTTATTAATTGAATAATCAAACATGGGATTACGGCGTCCAAGGTGAAGAGTCTTACACTTAGTGATGTTAAAAGATAACCCATGGTCGTGACCCCACTGAACGATGGCATCAAGATCAAGTTGTAGGACAGTTCGATCAGTAGAATCACAAACCCGGCGATAAAGCTTGGCATTGTCGGCAAACAAGATGACAGAGGAGTGCCTCACTACCGATGGCAAGGAGTTAATAAGTATGTTAAACAGAAGGGGACCCAAGATAGAACCCTGGGGGACTCCCGTTTCAACACATTTCCAATCAGTATTGACACCGTGGAGGACAACTCTCTGTTTTCGGTTTGAGAGATAGTTAGTTAACCAAGCTAATGCTTTGCCAGTGACGCCAGCACCCTGAAGGGCAGAGAGAAGGACATAATGAGGAATGGAATCAAAAGCCTACTAAAATCAAGATATAAAACATCTACAGAGTAACCGTCGTCTAACCAGCGGGTCCATTCATTAGTTGTAGAGATTAAGTTGGTTAGGCATGAACGACGAGGAAAGAAGCCATGTTGATGAGGGGAGAAAAAATTGTTAAGCTCGAGGAAGGATCGTAATTGCTCATGTAAAAGACGCTCGCATAATTTTGAGGCTTGGTTAAGTGTACTAATGGGACGGTAATTATTAGGATCAGCTCTTGACCCTTTCTTATGGATAGGAGTTATATTAGCTTCCTTCCAGGTAGTGGGTATGAAACACGAGGAAAAGGAACGCGCTATAAGAAGGTAGAGCGGTAATCCTAAACGTGGAGCTAGGGTTTTTAGAAGGTTAGGGTGAATACCATCAGAACCTGGCGATTGATTTGTGTCTAAACTTAAGAGGAGTCTCATGATATCACTAGGGTCGCAATTAAAGTCGGTTAGAGCAGGCGTCACAGGGTCTATAGGGGCAGGAGGCATGGATAGCGATGGTAACACAGTAGGGCATTTAACCGTACTGGCAAAATAGTCATTAAGTAGTGAAGCACTCTCAGAGATACTATTGGTTAGCGAGCCATCAGCATGCTTTAATTGTAAGATTTTGTATCGACATTTGATGGCAGACATTGGAAAAACAGCCGGATCTACCGGACCCGTTTAACTTTGGGTGGACCAAACTGGTACAAGCAGATAATATCATAGAATGGCAACCAACATGGTTGGCAATTCCACCAGCCGCAGAAGCTTGTCGCGAAATGGTAAAATGTGGGTACCTAAAAGGTTGTCATGGCAAGTGCAAATGCGTCAAAGCAAATTTACCTTGCACCGCACTTTGTAAATGTGGCGGATGTGAAAAAGAATTTAAAAAGAAAATAAATAAATGAAAAAGAAAAATATTGAAAGAGGGCTACTTAAAATGCATTTAAATTTGTCTCTTTTAAGTATTAAAGTCAAAATTTTGTACATTCTCGATATTTTAAATAATTCCATTGCTTTAAGAAAATATTATATCTATCCTTTAAGGCGCATGTTTTCGCTTTAGAGACGGCCACTATGGAAATGCCTCTAGCCAGTCCCGGCGGGGCGCCTTTCGCTCTGCATCGAAGTTTGGGGAATTTCATAAATTTCAGAATTCAAATATATGTCATTATGGGGACTTTTGAAAGCTTGTCACAAATGTCACAATGAGTTAGAGGTGGGCTCTAATCTCGAATTAATTAGGAATACCCTTATTTATCATTGTGCAAAGTTTCATGCTTTCTTCACAAAGTGCATGATTGTTTTGCTTATCCTATAGACTATATTGGCCATTAGCTTTTCATTTTCCCTTTGGTTCAAGATAGACTTTAGTTCTCTCAACTCTATTTTAAATTTTCCCACTTCTTCAGACTCAGACATTCGACGCGAGTTTTCTTCTGCAGTATTTAAGTGCACGTTGAACGTCTGAAACTCTGAATTAAACTCAAAGCAGAGAAAAACACACTGAATACACTAAAGTTTGCCAAGGCTTATAGGCATATGTCATAGGGCATAGTACCACTACCACAACTTTTGATACTGCGCCTGTGACATACGTCTAAAGCTATATGTTACAAGGTAAAAAAACTAAGATTCAGGTTTAAAATACCGAAATTTATAAAAATTACCTTGCTTGGAGAACTTTTAAAATGTTGAAGAACGCCCAGAATTACAAAAGAACGGAGTACGAAACTTTTTTTTTTTTTAAGAGGTTTCAATGTAAATTGGGTCCCAGAAGGGTCCGCGACAAGGATGCGATTATTCAGGTTTCAGTATGTGAATAATCAGGGAAGGAAATGAGGTTTACTTGGGAGGTGACGGAAGGGGTGTGGGGGTCAAGTCACCTCCGGCGGACACGGGGCAGTCGGCACCTATAGGGTAGGATTGCCGACATGTGTCTTATTCCCTCAAACTTTGCCGCCCAGAAGCTTGGCTTACAGGAGTGCGCCACACCAGTGTTGGGCACATTTATTTCGATATATCTTTTTACCTATCAAAATATTTTTGCTTTCGCCCCTATCAATTTTTTACCTATCAAAATATTTTTGTTTTCGCCCCTATCAATTTTTTACCTATCAAAATATTTTGGATTTCGCACCTATCAATTTTTTAATTATCAAAATATTTTGGATTTTGCACCTATCAATTTTTATACCTATAAAAATATTTTAGTTTTGCACCAATCAATTTTTATACCTGTCAAATGGCGAACTCTCACCGTCTCAATATCATACTAAACACATTAAAGAATCAAACGCAACTTAAAAAAAGTCACGTGTTCAAGCCAGGCATTAAACGTTTTATAGTTTGGCGGACGAGTTATGAAAATAAGTTGTATGGCACCTCGCTTCGATATTTCTAGAATTATTAATTTAATGGTGCCCGATATAGATATTCTTACTCCTAGCGTTTAGTTCACTGTGTTGATCCATGGTTCACTGATAGAAATAATAGCAATATACACAAATAACAAATAAAATTAAAGAGTTAGCGACACATTTTATTTATAATGTATACCACTTTGTTATCTGGGACCCTATTCTCTAACTACATTTGGATCGTTCCTAATCCAAATGATTTGGATTTGGGGTCGGCTCATCCCCAAATGACACTAATCCGTATTCTGTAACTCCAAATCCCTTTTCATTTGGTTCAAACCCTATCCAAACATTTGGCAAGCCAAATCATAGCCCACTTGATCACGCACGCTGGCTGCACGCGCTCTAGAAGCCCGTCCAAACGATTTTTTTTACATGTTAACTCGCGAATGCGGCGCGTCACATAGGTTCGGTCTAAACTTTCAAACCCGTCCAGTGTTGGGCACATTTATTTCGATATATCTTTTTACCTATCAAAATATTTTTGCTTTCGCCCCTATCAATTTTTTACCTATCAAAATATTTTTGTTTTCGCCCCTATCAATTTTTTACCTATCAAAATATTTTGGATTTCGCACCTATCAATTTTTTAATTATCAAAATATTTTGGATTTTGCACCTATCAATTTTTATACCTATAAAAATATTTTAGTTTTGCACCAATCAATTTTTATACCTGTCAAATGGCGAACTCTCACCGTCTCAATATCATACTAAACACATTAAAGAATCAAACGCAACTTAAAAAAAGTCACGTGTTCAAGCCAAGCCGATGACTAAAAGGATAGGTTTTTACAAGTTCCCGTGATGAAATAGATAACAGACATAAGTAGAAGGAGCTTAGTTACTACCGCGAAATTTCCGATTAATTTTATGTGTAATTTCTTTTCACTGATCACTAGAATAAATAAACCGATTCGCGGAAACAATCCAATGAATCTGCAGGCCAGCTTCGGAGGGAGAAATACCGCGAAAAGGGACAGCTTCAAAATAACTGAGGAGTTACAGCCTTTCATTCCTTCGGCATATTGTCCATCGCTTGAAACTTTCGTTCACACCGGGAGGGTGGGACCGTGGGAGGGGACCAGACCGAGGGGTGATGAGAGTTAGAAAACTACTGAACTGGACGAGCTCATTGTAAAATATGCGAGGGTGAGGGGTTAAAGCTCTCCGTAGAAGGGAGAAACCCAATTCTAGTTCAGCCTTGCCCTCGACCTACTGCTGCTGTATACCGGGAAGAGGGAAGGAAGGAATTCACTAAAATTTTATTAAATATATTAGAAATATAATTTTTGCTTTCAAATATTTTTAATAGGTAGCGATACCTATCAAATTTAAATCAAATTAAATATTCTTAAAAACTAATGAATCAGGAAAAGTATCAAAAAAATTCCTTACGAATCGGAACTTTCAAACTCAATTTTTTCATGCCTATCATTTAGGTTGATCTATCACTATCAAAATCGGTCAAATGATAGCTAGATTTTTTTCCAACTATCAAATAAAGTATCAGATTCAAAAAAGATATGATAGTGCCCATCACTGCGCCACACTCCCGGCGGAGTACGAAACTTCGCCGCTCTTCTTGGGGTTTCTAACAAAAGAAAGCAGACGACTTTGAAATTTGGTCAGTGACTCAGTGGCAGAAATAGCACACTTCCTCTGGTCCAAAGTTCAGTTTAATCAATGCCGACTCAATTTATAAAGGCCCATGCATGCCTCGGTTTTTTAATATATTTTCGCTTTTTCGAATTCGCCAAAAAGTGCCGCACAGCGACTTGGCGCTCTTCGATAAAGAGGATTCAAAATGTTTTCGCGCCGTGTAAGAGCCAATAGAGCTATTTCAATTCGGGGGGAAAGAAGAGCTTTTGAGGCGGGGTTTCATCAGTCCCCTCCTAGGCGCCATATTGTGCGGGAAATTTAGCATAGAGTTCTTCAGCGGCCCGCACGGAGGGAGGGTGAAAACCGGCTCCGTTTATTGGCAGGCCCAACTGTGACGTTTCCCCCCTTCAACTGATATAGCTCTATAAGGGTGAGGGAAACTTCGGCTATGCGGTTGAGGGGGGGGGAGCATACGACTGTTAGGGACTCTTGGTAACGGAGTTCTCGACTGTTTTTGATGTGGAGGAAATAATTTTCGCAAAGGTTAGTAAATTTAACTAGTTTATGTTTAAGTTTTTTATATTATGAAATATAATTAGGGACGGGATTTAAAAAGTTAAAATGAATGTAGACTAAAGGGGAAGAGTGTGATATTTTTCATTGCGATAATACCGTTTTGTTACAAAATGTTAATTCTGGTCATTAATAAGATCAGAGGTGGATTAGGGGAAGTTACGAAAGAGGCCGAATTTCTGGATGGGCAAATGCTTTATAAAAGCGATGGGGGAACATAGAGCTACTCTTTATTTTAAGCCCCCCCAAAAATGAGAGAGAATTCGCGAGGATAGCAGGGTAACGATATCGCCACCTAACGGATTGAAAATAGCGTCTGCTTTAGTGTATGATGTACAAGGCTTACTCAGTCAAGAGTCGTTTATAGTTAGAAATGGAACAATCGTCGGGAGGCGCGGACTTTCCCATTATTAAGAAGTTAATAGAACAATTAAAAAATGATCTCAGCTATTTTGTGACTTCCTCTGAAACTAGAGAAGCGTTGGTGGCCCATTTTTTAAGTTCCAAAGCAGGGTAAATACTTTTCCGTTTAACATCCGATTTCTTTGGTGGTATTGTGACGGGGTTTATTAAAGTCAAGCACTGGGTTGAAACTGATTTAAAGCGCGGCAAAGGCTTAGCTATCTTTTCCGATTTTTCGCTACTTTTTGTCGGTTTTTATCTATGTTACAACCTACAGACTTATTTCTCATATTTTGTTTGACCATTAAATAAAAATTACATTGAGTTGATACTTCTTCGTAACTTTTAGAGCTGTTAATACTCATAATAGGTCGCGAAGAGTTTTCAAGCTTAACTTCGGAGGCCGTTTTCTCAATTTCCCGTGTTTTACTTCTCTTAACATCCACCAGGTAGAGAGCTTAATCTCAGGGTTGTTCCTTCGACTTTTGGAAAGGTGCTTTCCACAATAGTAAAATGTGCTGATCCAATGGAAGCTTTTTTCAAAATGTGCTTTTCCCCCCCTGGGGGTAGGAAAATTTCCGTCCCCCCCAACGAAAGGCTTTTGGCGCCACCTAGTGGCGGAATTTTCGTCCCATAGACGCTAATGTTAAAAATGAAATTTGAAAATGTGCTTTAAACAGGCCAAATGTGCTTTCGGTGCTGAAGATCTTAAAATGTGCCGAAAAGGCACAATTGTGCCACTTAGAACAACACTGCTTAATCTTACTCCGTTGATAGAGGGGAGGAATTTTAACCCACCCAGCCGTTCCTCTTCCTCTCTCTCGTAAATAAAATGCCCCCACAGTGAGCCCTATGGCTCGTTCATAACTTCCCCTAATCCACCTCTGATAAGATATATTATAATTTTTGTAATGATATATGTTAATTTCTAGGGTAAAAATGTTTTTTATCATCATTTAGTCGTATTTCCTCTTAATTTTAAAAATTATGCTAGTGAAAACGAATATTTTAGGTATCATGCATTTTGGTGCCAAAATATCTTTGGCGCTAACTTTAAATTCATTCAAATATTTATACAACAGAGAGCGCCACCTAGCTCCTGGGAGAGGCGGCCGATAAAAGGTCCGGTCCCCTACTCCCGAGGCACCATGCATGGGCCTTTATAAATTGAGTCGGCATTGGTTTAATAATTGCTTGGACTAGTTTTTTAATTCTAAAAGTGGGGGTTACTGGTCCTCGGGACCAGTTTATTAATTCCAAATCTATAGGAGAACAAAGGCTGGGACCACTTCGGAGAGCAGTTTATTATTTAGGGGTACGTTCAGTAACCCTCTTTGATGACAGCGCTTACTAAGCGATGCCTGATTTTCACTACTGTACGCTTTTTCGCGTTTCCGGTTTTGACGTCATGATGCTCAGCGCTTGCTCATCAAAAAAACCATCTAATCGATATGGTTTTTTTGATGGCGTGACGTAGCGCTTGACTGTGTTGGCGTGGGATTTAAAAATTAAATTCCAATAATGCTATTCCAACAGTAATTGTATTAGTTTTCTTTGCAAAACTACTACTATTCAAATGGACATCCTTTTTTTAAACTATTTCATTATTTGCGAGCTCGTTAATAATTGAAAAGAGCCATTTGCGCTTCGTAATGTTTTGAGGGCCAGTAAGACGTTTCCCCAACCGCATTTTTGAAAACAGCGCTAACTTCAAAATGTCAATTTTCCGTTCAACAACCTTTTACGTCACTGTGACGTCTCGAGCCCATCAACCAAACATCAAGAAAACAGCGATTTCTTTGAGATTTTCGTTACTGAACGTACCCTAGGACACTAGGGGGGGTCACTGGTCCCAAGGACTAGTTTAAAAATTATTCATATTTCTCAGACTGCTCAGTGGTCTGTCTGTGGCAGGGTGGGAAATAAGGATTTTTTACAACTGGTCACTGGGCCAGCGACCCCCCTGGCCTGGAATAAATAAACTGGTCCATGACCATTGGCCAGGGCGCGTCGTCTGCTAAATTAAAGAAGTGGGTTATTAAAATAGTTGAGATAATGTCTGAATCCTGGTTACCCTAGAATTTGTCTTAGTGGTCCTGTGGACCACTGACTCCCCCCCCTCCGATTTAATTTTTAAACTGGTCATTTGCCCTGTTCCACCACCTTATTTCCCACGCTGGTCTGTGGGACTCAGGCTCAGGGCCAGAAATGAGAAATAAAAAAAATTCTTATAGGACTAATGTATAACATAATCGTTAATCTCTCTCGGCTGTACTAACCAAGCTCTAGTGGCTTACTTGTACTGAACTGGTGAATAAATAAAATAAATAAATATCACGCAGTCTGGGAAACACACTACCTCTGGCCCAAAATCAGTTTATTAGTTGCTTGGACAAGAAGTTATATCAGTATCTCAGAGAGAAGATATAAATTCGCCAGATTTCCAGCTTTATCTCCAGTCCTAACGTAGGTCCGCAGTCAATCCCCGTCTCTAAATTACAACCAGCATCTCATTGGTTCTTGAAAACTCACGTCAGCGCGACGATGCGAGTGAGGAAAATTTCCGACTGACGAGAGCGAAATAGCCCGGCGCCTCCTTTTACGTCCCCCCTTGTATTTTGAATGGGGGACTGGGACTATGGCGCGCGAATACAAAGGCATCTTATATCTTCTCTCTGAGATACTGATATAACTTCTTGCTTGGACTTGTTTTTAAATTCAAGATGTGGGAGTTACACCTCTGGAGGAGAACAAAGGCTGGGACCAGTCTTTAGATCGGTTTATTATTTCTGACACTAGGGGGGGGGGGTCACTGGTACCAAGGACTAATTTAAAAATATCCTTATTTCCCAGACTGGCAGACAGCATACGACCTTCTAAATATCAGTAATCAGTTATTCAGTTGGCCATGCCAGTCTTTGCCAGATGCCATAGTTCGTTGCCTACGCTATATCAAGGCCCGAGTACGGCACCCAATTTCCATTGGGTTATTTTCGGGTAAATGTTTCTCTCGGTATAGGATAACATAAGTATATCATATAAATTTTAACTGACCGGGCAGAAGTTTTTCCAATTCATCTTGTTGTTCTAATTTACCTAAGTTACGATCATACGATGTGGCTAATATTTTTGTCTTGATAAACTTGTTCTCTTCTAAGTTCTAACTAAACGCGAAACCAAGCTATAACTTTTTACAGACTTATGAAGAAATATTTGCAATCTATAATCTTAATAAAAACATTTATCCAGCCCAAAAATATCAATATTAATACGAAGGTTTGACCTAATTTGGTGCTGAGTTACGCCACTGTGACTTAGTGCTGTTTCAAGGAAACCCTGTAACCTTTCTTTCGATAATTAAAAACGAACCCAAAGAAGGAAACCTTATCGGATATGATATAAAATCGCTGCTAAAATGATTGAAGGAAAAACATAAAACTTCTTTGGGACTTTCAATATAAATTTTTGTCAATGTAACAATAAAAGTTAAAATGAAAACTTGCGTATTGTTACCACACACTAACCCTATAACAATTTGTACGAATAAATTTTGATTATCGTATGAAAAAAACAAACTTTATTTCAAAAATACCTTAGAAAATGAAATACTTTTGACATTTTTTTGAAAAAATAAAAGTTAAGGAACGCACGGTGATAAATTTATGGTAATGGAATGTCTTTGTCAGATTTGATTCTAATAATTGGCGCATCTTCATTTTTCCGCAGAAGAATCTTGCCATCTTGAACCCAAACGAATTTGTACTGGTTTGTTTTAGCGAATTCTTTGACGTGATGCAGCAATTTCTTATTGTAATGGATCAACTTCTGATTGATGTAGATTTTGTCACCCTGGAATGATTTATCCAAAGATGATGCCAAGATTCCAGTTGACCTCTTCTCTCTGAAGGCTTTCAACCAAGTCTGGGCCGTTTCCACCCTCTGAAACGTCACTACGATAGCTCTGGGTTTGTTGGTAGCTTCTGGAAGGACACTAGTTTGACGACAGACTCGAATCAAATCGCTTGGAAAAGCCAACCCAGATGGTGAACTATAGAGGCTAAAATAGATAACAGGGTTCTCATCGGATTTCTCTCGCAAGCCGTTATTTCCAAGTATTCGGTAGTTGCTCTTGCTCAGTGCTGTTCATTTTGGACTCAATTTTGAACCACCAGTTA
>JAEQBA010000417.1:0-83818 GCA_019434445.1 Phalangium opilio
AGCAGATGATGGTGGGTGATTAGAAGCCAGTAAGTTCAGACTGGTGTCCATGTGCGATGGGCAAATGACCAAAGGATGATGGTGTTGGACACGCAATGGAGTAATAGCCGTTGTAGGTGGAATACAATTTTCCAAATTTCCTGGAACTGTAAATGCGGTCCGGAATTCGAGAACACCTTGCTTCAACTTTCAAACTGTGAACGCGGTCCCCTGGGGTTTAACAACAGACAGACACACAGACACGTCGAAATTAGAGCCTCTCCGTGACATACGTCATTTGGAGAGATAATAACGAAGGAAATTAAAAAACCAAGGATTTTTTAAGGGTAACTTACCCTCTCCTCTCTCGAAGTTGGAGACGCAAGCTGGATGGCGCGCTTAACCCCCCCTTGCCTTGCTGCTTTGCCTTTCCTTTCGCTTGCGCGACCGCCAGCTTGGGTCCTCAACAGTGCGTTGTATCACACCTCCTCGGTGGTGAGAGCTGGTCAACCACTGCGTTTGTGTGGGCTGAGTTGATACGCGCCCTTCCCAAGCCAAGGTGTGCAGGTATCGTGCTGAGGGCTGTGCGGTACCGGGGAAGTTAACGATTCCCTCGGGGCACCAGGCGAAACCCCGTTGTAATTAGCCTTCCACCCGGGTTGAGGACTACCGGGTGGTGACCTTTTACTTGCCTCATTACTCGTGGGATCTTTATGGATTCTTAAAAACAAAAACTAAAAACAAACCTGGGCATGGAGCCGGTTCTACCGGTACCCAGCCTTCTCTCAGGGAAGGAGGCAACTCCCAACCTGCTTCTGGGCGTGATGCTGCCTCCGGCACCCACCCGCAATCGGCGGAAGGCCAAAAGTCACCTCCTGCTCCTCAATCGGGTTCCACCAGGTTGAGTGAAGCTAATAGGAGGCGCAAGGCCAACCGCCGAAGAAAACAATCCCAAAAAGGTGGCCAGAACTCTGCACTGGGTGCAAGAGATACGGACCGAGATGAGACTCCTGTACCTTCGGGTGCTGGGAGTAGTAACGTCCCGGGTACGGAGTCTACGCCTGGTGCAAGAGAAGCTACCACCCTTTCTGGAAAGAGAGCTAGGGCGGAGGACCCTGATCCCTCGCCTAACTTACAAGCTGCGGCGTCAAAGAAGACCAAGTCTTACTGCGACGTCGCCAGTATTGTCAAGATGGCCATCGTTAAAGATGGCTATCCGACTAATGCGGTCACGGAGGAGGACGTCGTTCCCATCCAGGCCGCTATACTTGACGCACTGGACGCTGAGCTTTCTTCGGGAAGCTCGCTGCCGCGTCCTCTCAATTTCCACATCATGGCTGGGCCATGATCTATTCATGTGGGGATGTTGCGACCAGCGAATGGCTCGTGAAGGTGCTACACCATAATGAGCGTGCCATAGGGGGAACACGGCTTTCAGTGATGAAGGCCAGTGAACTCCCGAAGCCGTTCAAGGTGTCCTTCCGGACCAAGGACCGTCGCACCACTGATCCGGCGGCTCTTCTCCGGCGATTGAAGGCCTACAACCATAGGTTTCTGATCGACTGTTGGCGGTGCCTGAAGTCGTTCGATGAGAAGAGCACCAGACGCTGGATCTTCCTAATTGATATCTCCTCCATGGAGGCCATCAAGGAGGCCGGCTTCGAGGGCCTTACTGGTGTAGATGTCGGGACATTTAAAGTCCTGAATGCGCCAAAGGACCCTCTCCAGAATGCCTCTGAGGCTTCTGAAGAAGAAGGCAATACTGCAGCCAGCGTGAGTGGGGAGCTGGCAGCAAATATTGCTGACATTAATTTAGAGCCATCCTTTACATATAGCTAAGACATAGACCTCGGGACAGAGTCCGACTTTTTGAAGGACTCTGATACCGAGAGGACCTACGCTCCTGTTACTGGGATGGAGTTGGGGGCCGAGGGTGCTGCTGGTGGAGGCGAAGGAGATACCGGTCCTGGATCGGGACTCCGCGCTACCGCCAAGCAGTAGCCGGGGCCGCCTCTCTTCCTAAGATATGAGCATCAAGGTGATCCAGATCAACCTGCATCACTGCAAAGCAGCCTCGGCAGTTCTATGCCGGAGGTTTGCCTTAGAGGGCCTGGATGTGGCCCTCATTCAGGAACCTTGGATTCATAATGGTAAATCCTTGGTTTAAAGAATGCAGGTAATATCTCTTATGACTTCACCTCACCCAACTCCAGGGCGTGTGTTCTGACCAGGAAGTGTCTTGACATCCTTCCGCTTCTGAACTACCTCACTAGGGATACTGCTGTGATTAAGGTAATGCCCTCCTCTTTTGGAGAGGCAACTGGCCTTATCATGACTTCTGCTTACTTTCCCCATGATGCCACGGGTTCCCCTCCACCACAGGAGGTGTCGTTCTTGTCGAGCGCTGTGAGAGGCAGGGGGACAAGCTCATTTTGGGCTGTGATGCCAATGCCCACCATGTCACGTGGGGCAGGAGTGACTGCAACAGACGTGGTGATGAACTGCTTGAATATCTGGTCGGTACGAACCTGCATAATCTCAACAGGCACAATGAGCCAACCTTCGTTACTTCTAACAAAAAGGAGGTCATTGATGTCACCCTGGCCACGGACAATATCAGTCTGTCGGTTTCTAATTGGCATGTGTCTAATGAACCGTCTCTCTCGGATCATAGGCACATCTGCTTCTCGGTCGCGGTCAAGTCAACTTCGGTTAAGACGGAACTGCGTAACCCCGTCGGACCGACTGGTCCGGATACAGGGAGGAACTTTGCCTCCTACTCAGAGGTAATGCTCCAAAGCTTTCCTCGGTGCTGGAATTTGATTTGGCAGTTGATCTTATGCAACAAGCCATTATCAATTCCTACCACCACAACTGTCCGGCGAAGCCTGCCAGCCGGCCGAGGCTCGTTCCTTGGTGGAATACGGAACTTGGCAAGCTTCGCAAGCTCACTCGTAAACTCTTAAATAGGGCTAAAAGGACTGGGGACTGGGCTATTTATAGACAGACCCTCAATAAGTATAATAAAGCCATCCGGGAGGCCAAGAGGAACTCCTGGAGGGACTTCTGCGGTAGCATCTCTGATGCCCCCGCTACTGCCAAGATCATGAAGATCCTGGCTCATGATAACACTCACCAGCTCAGCACCATCAAGGTGGCAGAAGGTGAGTTTACCAAGTCAGGGACTGATACCCTTAAGCATATGCTTAAGGTACACTTTCCGGACTCCACTTCCCCCTCCTCAGTTTGCCTATCAGAAAGGCAAATCTACAGAGACGGCTCTCCATGGCATTTTGAACTTCCTTGACAGGGCCATCGAGTTCAAGGAGATGTCTTTGGCCATCTTCCTTGATATTGAGGGAGCCTTTGATAGGGTCTCTAGTGAAGTCATCCTTCGCGCTGCGGAGCGGTTTGGTATTGACGACACTTTGTGTCGTTGGATAAAATCCATGCTCACGTATCGTAGGGTGATGGCGTCTCTTCTCGGGGAATCCTTGGAGATCTCCACCGACCGTGGCTGTCCTCAGAGAGGGGTTCTTTCCCCTCTTCTTTGGTGCCTGGTGGTGGATGAGCTGCTGGGTCGACTCGGGGAGGGGGGGTGTCACTGTTTTGGCTATGCGGATGACATCGCAGTGATTGTTACAGGGAGGTTCCCTGCAACTATCGCTGCACTGATGAAATCTGTCCTGCACGATGTTGAGGAATGGTGTAGGGGAGTTAACCTAACCGTCAATCCCAACAAGACTGTCCTTATACCGTTTACCCGGAAAAGGACCAAACGATATTTCCTTTTTCGGACAGGTTTTAAAGAAGTCCTCCGAGGTCAAGTACCTTGGCGTGACTTTTGATGCCAAGCTTACTTGGAAATCCCATCTTGATCTGAGCATCAAGAAGGCCAAAATTCTATTTTGGCGTTTAAGGAGTTCAGTCAGCAAGTCCTGGGGTTTAAGCCTTAGCGCTGTAAACTGGATTTGTACTAGAATCATCAGGCCACTGGTCTCCTATGGAGCTCTTGTCTGGTGGCCCAGGGTTCGCCTTAAGACAGCCCAAGATGAACTACGCAAGCTTCAAAGGCTGGCGTGCATCGGTATCACGGGGTCCATGAGGACAGCACCCACAGCTTCTCTAGAAATCCTTCTCAGTATGCTTCCCCTTCACCTCTTTATTGAGGAAGAAGCTATTATGGGAGCCTGTAGGCTCAACAACCTCGGCTGGTGGAAGCCCAAGCACTGGGACTTCAGTCACACCAAGCTTTTCAGTGAGTACAGCAGTACTGAGCCATCACTTGTGATGGTCTCAGATAAGTCTGTTATATCATACCACTTCGACAAGCCCTTCAGCGTGCACTTTCCCAGTCGCGCTGTTTGGGAGACTACCCCAGTCCTTGGAACTGGGGGGAGTCCGTCTGGTTCACGGACGGCTCTAAGACGGACTCTGGAGTTGGTGCCGGGGTCTACTGCTTGACCAAGAAGTTTGGTTTTTACGAGAGCCTTGGCAACTTTGCCAGGGTTTTCCAAGCGGAAATCATGGCCATTTGTTTATGCGCGGATTTCTGCAACAAGAAAAACTACCGCGGACGGACGATTCAGATTTATTCGGATAGTCAGGCCGCCATCAAGGCTGTGGTGCCAGGACACTGCGGATACCTGGGCAATGAGAGGGCTGATATGTATGCCAAAAGGGGGCTGAGGCGAAGTTCTTCGGACCTGAGCCTGCGGTTCCCATCCCCCATGGCATAATTCGCCAAAGGATTCACTACCGGATGTCTGCACTTCAACTGCAGCTCTGGCTTGACATGGATGGACAGAGACAAGCCAAGGAATTTATCCTGGGTCCCTCCATTACTAGGGCAAAGGAACTGCTTGCCCTTACCAAAAGTAAAATTGGGCTGGTTACCAGTCTCCTCACTGGACACTGCCGGCTGAATAGACACCTGCACTTATTAGGCATCGTCGATGACCCACTCTGTAGGTTCTGCCGGGAGGTAGAGGAAACCTCCTCCCATATCCACTGTAGCTGCGACTACCTCGCGGCCATGAGGTTTAGCATTTTGACATGCATACTATGGAACTTAACCAGTTCTCTACTGTCTCGGCCAATCGGGTTCTCCGATTCATCGAGGCGACAGGACTCTTCGCAGTCTAACCAGCTCGGGGCGCACAATATACCATTGGTATCGGTGCTCGACGCGGCGACGCGTCAACCCCTTCAACAATACAATACAATACAACAATACAAGCCGGCCATTAAATCTAATTCCGGTACCGATCTTTTGTTTACAGGCGCGGCCCTTACTTTAGAGATCAACATCTGACTTCTATTTTACCGCTTTTCGCAAGGATTCTGACATATAATACCGCTCCATACGCGCTTTCACTGGCATCACAATAACAGTGCAGTACCAAATTAATTGGTACAAGATTTTTACGCGTATAGTATAATAGTATACGGCGTTATATCGTACAACCTGCTGGATAATTTCAAGACGCCGCGTTTTGTATTTTGAATTTCGGGAATATCGCTAATTACTTGACCGACGTCATACATAAAAATGCCATTTCTGGGAATCCATTTCATCCCAAGTATTTTTAAACTCTTATGTTCGCTGGAGATAATCATTTTTTCTTTTTGGTTGCTAGTGTCCCAATTTTCACTTTTAAATTTCTCATTGAGGACTTCAGAGTTACTCTACCATTTTCTGAGGTTCATGTTCGCTTTGCTAATAATAAATTTTGCCTCGGACGCTTGTTTCATGGCGGACGCCTCATCTTTAGCTCCCGACGTGAAATCGTCGACGTATAAGTCTTCATTCAGTTTTTTAGACGTCTCTGGGTAGCTCTCTTTATAATTTTGAGGTGATGTCGAATTGTCGCCGATAGTTGAAATGGGCTGAAGGTCACTCCGAAACATACTCTCGACCAGCGGTATTTTATCAAATTTTTGTCAGAGTCGTATTCCGGAGGATTCTCATGCCACAAAAACCTTACTGCGTCTCTGTCATCTTGCGCCAAAGAGATTTACAGGAAGGCCTGCTCAATGTCGGCGACGATTGCGACCCTTTTGAATCGGAATTTTACCAGGACTTCGAATAAATCTGGATTCAAGTTAGGTCCTGGCAGCAAGCAGTCATTCAACGATTTCTGCCCACTTTCGCTAGACGTTGCGGCTACTACCATTGTTACTTTGATGAAAGATTTCTCTTCATTCACAACAGGCTGATGGGGAGCGTAGAAGATTGTTTTACTATCATCGTTTATTCCACCTATCGCTACCTTTTCAATCATTTGCTTCCGTTCATAATCTTTTAGTACATCTCTGTATCGAGCAAACAGTTCGGGATCTTTGATAAAACGCTTTGATGGTCCTAATCTTTTTCTTGCCATGTGGTAATTTGAATTTAGTTCAGGGTTTTCTTCGACGTGGTATCTTTCATCGACAAATTGAATGCCATCTTCAAATTTCTTCTTCGCTAACTCTTCAAGAGGATCCTCATTTTCTTTTCCTAGTTCTTTAATACCTAGGTTCCCTAATTCCCAAAATGCCTTAACACGAGCATCTAAGGACTCCTCTGAATCTGCCAAGGTAACTTTCATAACCTGAACTGAATCTCTAGGG
This sequence comes from Phalangium opilio, assembly GCA_019434445.1. Lineage (NCBI taxonomy): Eukaryota > Metazoa > Arthropoda > Arachnida > Opiliones > Phalangiidae > Phalangium > Phalangium opilio. The sequence continues at coordinate 6,595 of JAEQBA010000417.1, forward strand.
CTAACCTTTTCCTCATTAATTATTGTCATATTTGTGATGGTACTTGACGGCCCTTGGACTACCCATCCAAAATAACTATTCGTTGCAACCACAGATTCAGTGAATATTATTTTCCAATAATAATCTGAGCCTATCGTGATTCTAATTTTGTCATCTTCTAAGTCCTCGCTATCATCATTCGCTAATTTTAGGTTTTTCTCATTTAATTTCTCTCTAATCGCTGAATTTGGAATTTTTATTTTTGCTACGCTAATAACGGGTGTGGTGATGGCCTCTACACAAATACTGTTCCCATTGTGTAAGCTTGTCAGTTCAAGTTTCACCCTTTCCGATTTTAAAACGGTTGGGTCGCTGCTGCCAAATGTGTTAACTATTAAATTTTACCTACCCGTTTCTTCTAACTCTAGTTTTTGGGACAGATCTTGTCTAACAAAGGTAGCCTCACTCCCACCATCCAATGAAACTCTTGCCGGTACCCACCCATTTTTCGCTTTAACTCTAACTCTAGCTTTTTGCAGGAGAATGCCCTTGTTCTCCCTCCGTTTTCCCGCCACCATGTTAATTTGTTCCTCTTGGTACTCAACGGAAGGTCGCGTTTCGTTAGCGTTTTCAGGGTTAATACTGGGCCTTTATCGCTTTCCTTCTCGCATATTGACGAGTGGTGCCTCCCTTTACACCCACTGCAAACTATTCATGACCAACAATCTCTTGACGTATGATTTCCTTTCAGGCAACGAAAGCAGCGACGTTTTTTTCTAAGAATTTCTTTTTTCTCCTCTAGGCTAAATTACAAACAATCTACCGTTTTATGGCCCTCCTTTTCGCAGTAAAGACAAGATGGCCGTCTTTCTTCTACCGCTGTTGTTAACGCTGAAGCCGAAAAAGGCTTGTTTCTGTAGTCCAATGAACGCTCGAAACTTTCACCTCGATACCCTTCTCGTTCTTTTTCGCGCTCTTTCTGTTCGCATGTTGAGTCTTCAAATTGCAATTTCGACAACGCGGCGCACCTTTCACGGCTGCGAAGCTCTCCCCCTATGAAATCAAAGACATATCGGACATCATAATTCTTGCTTGATTTATTTAGCTTTGAATACGCTAATCGGATTTCATTCGGTATAAGCCTAAGTAGCAGTGGGCATAAGAAATTCTGGAAGGTATTATGGTTGACGCCTATATTCTCTAAACATCTGACTTCCACTTCGCATGACGAATATAATTTTCTTAATCCAACAAGATCTTGGGGTGATTTCACCTCTCTTAACATGAACAGTTTGTCAATATGCGAATTAATTAGAACGTCTTCCTCCCCATAATTCTCTTGTAGCATTTTTATGGCGGAGTCATAATTTGACTGAGTTGAGGTGAACCCAGATATGTCTATCGCTGCGCTTCCTCCAAGGTAACTCTTAAGGTAATTAACTTTATTTAACTTAGATAAATTTTCCCTTTTGTGAATTGCTGATTCAAACTGTGTCCAAAATTGGAGCCATTTTGCGCTATCTCCATCGAATCTTTCAATTTGAAGTTGGGGTAGGGTCACTTGAATTGCGCTCTGGTTCTGGTTGCCACTTGATCCGCTTGAAACGGAAGCTTGACTATGCTGATTTTGACTCGCTATTACATCTTTAATTCCGCTCTCCAACGACATTGTTAGGATGATTATTCTCTCTTCAAAATCCTCTACGCTTTGTAACTCATCCTGCAGATCCGCTATTGGTGTTAAAGGTTCGATTTCGTCATTCATTCTTTTAAGGCTCCCATGTTTTTGCTTGACAATCGCTAAAGTGGTTTCCAATTCTGATAGATTCGCTGGGTTTTTGTTGAGTAGTCGCCTTGTAGCAATTTCTAGTTTCTTCAACGCTACTCTTAGAAGATTTCTCTTCAGTGTTGCTCGGGCAAGTTGTTCCGCGTCGCTGGCCTTGTTTTCTCTTAACTTCGCTAACTTTTAACTTTTTAATTCGCTATTATTGTTGTTCAAGTTCCGCTAAACTATCTAAAGGTCCCGGATTTCGGCACCATGAAATAAACTCTCACAATTAAATGTGTGGGAGACGCAAATTATGACCTTATGATTTTATTTCGTGAACAACAGAAAAATACGTTTTAACAAATTTATGCTACGTCTTTACATCGCGGACACATCTTGGCTACTAGTTTATTTTTTCTCTCCTTTTCTTCTTCTCCGATAGGGTGGTCGCGAGTTCCCGACCTTCGGACGCGTAAAGCCCCCGCGACACCACTCCTTTTTCCAAGTAAAACTCGCTCCCTAGTTCAAAAAAACACTTAAATCTAACAACTGATTTCAAAATTATTGTACATCCAACTTTTTATTCAACTCCTATGTATTTTTCCCAATAACCTTACAGGAAATGTTGCGTCGAGATGTTCTCGAACCATACGACTGAAGTGTGGTGGTGCCCCGTCGTACTTAAAACACATGTCACGTAGCAATGCTAATGGTATTTCCTCAAGTTGTTGCGGTAAAGTCTCTCTTAAAAACTCGAGATATGCCTCGCCATTTAGTCTGGGTGGTAGAAAACGAGGCCCTAATAAATGTGAGCCGACAATTCCGTTCCGCACCACACGTTTAAACTAAATTGAACTTGGTGACTCCTAACAGTTGTTACATGTGGGTTTATGTGACGCCATTCATATCGTTAGCATTGCAACGTAACATGTGGTTTATGCACGACGGGGCGCCACCACACTTCAGCCGTATGGTTCGAGAACATCTCGACGCTACATTTCCTTTGAAGTGGATTGGACGAGGAGGACCAGTTGCGTGGCCGGCGAGATCTCCCGATTTGAATCCGTGTGATTTCTACCTTTGGGGTCATCTCATGGACTTTGTGGGCAAGAGTGAAGTCCGTGATGTAGACGACTTGCGACAACGAATACTAGAAGGGTGTGAAACAATCCGAAACACACCAGGCAATTTTCAACATGTCCAAGAATCGTTCGTTAGACGGGCACATGTTTGCATTAATGGGCATTTTGAACAATGCCTCTAAAACTGCTGCTAACTTTGTACATGTACGAAAAAATGATATATTAACTGGAAACCCTTCTTTGTTTGTCACTTTGAACCAACTTTTATTTACCAGTCCTTGCACACTTCTACCTTTAATAATACGCTTCTGCTAGAAAATGGCTCAATAGAATTCTAAGGTGGGAGGGTATTGGATATGTCTAAACAAGATGAGCAAGCTGATATGTCTTACTCTTCATTTGTGACATTTTTCACGTTTTGGGGGTCAATGTTTGGGGGCCCGTACCCCCGAAAGCAACGTTGTAGACCCCCATGTTCTTTGACACTTTTCACTCAGTTTGACCCAAAGAACACACCCTTTAATTATCACATGCTTACCAGAAACAACCTGTATTTATGATTATAGAGGCTATAGGTCCTCCTCAAATATTTTTGCCACTCTGTCGTATTTGAGTGCCATGTTTCACCCCAAATACTAACAATCCACCAATGATTAGGGTTGAACTAAGACAACCAATGGTTATACTATTGTAAAATTACTAAGCATTAATTGTAACGCACTCTTCTTTAAAGTAATTAAAAATCATGATAATAAAATTTGTGAAAATAATTCGACAATAACGAATGGTAGGCAACACTTTTGTTTGGTGTGCTGCATAATTTTTAAGTGCATTATTTTGTGTGAAACTTTTAAAAGTATTTCTGAAATCTGAAAAGTTTCAAAGTGACATGTTCACTTAGGTGTAGTATTTATATTAACTATACATAAGTATTTTTTGCAGTGCCGTCTTATCCATTGGGCCCGTTGGGCACTGGCCCAGGGGCCCCTTAAGAACAAGGGCCCCATAATTGTCAAATAATACTCATTTTACCTTTCTTGTCATAAGAAAACCACAAGAAAATATAAACTTCTTTCCATCGGTCATTCAGTCTTTTCAATAAAAAATTTCGCCTTCGAACTTGAAAAATGTAAAACAAAAAATCTGAGACCTATGAGGTAGTCGCCCATTGCCTTGGCTTTTACATTATCCCCCTCCCCATGGCCAGACTTCACAACCGCACATCGGCTTATTTATTTAGTTTGAAACCTTAACCTTCACTCTAAAATAGTCTCAGTCTATGCTGTCATTTTGCCCATGCTCAGAGAGAAAACCTGGAATTTTCTCGATCATTCTCGCTGTTAGGTGGCACGTGGGGTACAAGTATATTTCTCTCCCTGCTGAAAGTAGACAACTCTGTTTAAAATATAACGCCTGTTATGAATAAAATTATGGCTGAGATGTAAGACAAACCATAAATGGAGATTATTAGTGATCAAATCAAAAATGAAACGTAATACTTTGAGCGGTGCTCAGAAGATAAAACGAGCTGCGCGGGAGAAAGAGAAAGCTAACATCATGTCTCCATCAAAATGCTATGAGAAGTGCTGATCCTGGTAAAATGACTCTTTCAACAATATCACCGAAGCCCTCAACGACTACCACAGTTCCAACCGACATTGCAGTGCAGTCATCACTTGTTCCTGCAACTGATCCAGATGAGGATATTCCACCAGTGGAAGTGCCTAAATGTGAAACGAAAACATCTTCCTTCCAGGAAACAGATGCAGGGCTATGGGTAATCCTAACTCAGTTGATTGCTGGATTCGAAATGGACCGAAATCTTGTCAGAAACATGGAAGCGACCTTTCCAAGACACGCCGAGTGAATAAAGCAGATGGAGAAAGCATTAGAATTCCAAGACAAGATATTGGTCAAAAAATGTGTTCAAACGTGATTACGTCATGGCGATCCAAGAAATGATCGACTTCGATCCAATTGTAAAGGAATTTTCAAGGAAGAAAGTGCGCAAATGTTTCTGACTTTGCGTTGACTGTTAATTATGTAGACTTTAGTTTGAAGGAAATAATGTATAGTTTTATTTCTCGATTAATGTTTTGTGTAGGGGATTAGGGGGGCCAATATACTGCACTGTCCAGGGGCCCATATAGCACTTAAGACGGCCCTGCTTTTTTGAAGCTTTATACTATAGGAATTTGCTTTCAGATACTCCTATCAATAAACTCCGGGTTGTTAAAGACCGTTCCATTAAAAACTTGCGAAGAAACCAACTTACAGGGGCTGGGCTGCCCTCTAGGGTCATTTCCGAAGTAAATAGGGGAAGTAGGTATGCATACCTTTAGCTAGTGCAAGTCGTCCCTCTCTCCTAAAAAAACACTTCTCACCACAACATATTCTAATGAGCCTATAAACGAGAGGCAGAGAACCTATAAAAATATTTCACTGTGCTAAGAATATAAACAAACAAAAAAATCCTCCTGGTTGCCCCCCGTGCTGATGTTGTTTTTTCATATTATTCTAGATTTATTTAAACTTTAAGATGGATAGCTTTATTCAGTGCAATTTAATGTATCGTGAAACAAGTGACAAAAAGTCACAAACCATTTTAAAACTTAATTCCGAAACTAATTTACTTAAATTTAAGGGTGCCTACAACTTACTAATTTACAGAAAATGCTTATATTTAAGTTAATTACGGATCAAATTAATTCAAATTACCTACATCTACTAAGAATAATACGCTCTATAATATAAACGCATTTAAAAATGAATTTCTATCAAATATACTTAAATTTAAGGGCGCATACAGATTTTGTACTCGGGAAAAGATGACTTACAGGAGGCACTATTTTACAGAAAAAGCGATTATTTAAGTTAATTGCGGGTCAAATTAATTCAAATTCACTATACATAATCAGAAACGTGTTTGGTTTAATATACACTACTTAAATAGTTAATAACTTGCTATTATCTCACTTAAATTCAGGGTGATTACAACACACTATTTTACAGATTCATGGGTGCCTCCAAATATTTTATTTTACAGAAAATGCTTATATTTAATTAAATTGCGGATCAAATTTGTTTAAATTCAATAGTTCTATTGAGAATATTACGCTGTTTAATATAAACGCGTTTAAAAATTAATTTCTATTAAATATACACCCGTGTCTTTTGCGGGGGGAAGTACCTCTGGCACCACCATGTACCACAGAGATTAACAGAATCACGGAGGCTAGGATATTTCTCTTCAAAACAGTGATAAACAACTTTATAGGAATGCAACCCCTTTGAAAACAGGTTAAAATAAAATGTTTCTTGTCCGTGTGATGGCGCTAGGAGTCCATGTCAAAATTTTCTATTCATTTCCTCTTGCTTGTTGGTCGATCCGATTCTCTCGCCGCGACGGCGACATACGCGAATCTTCCTTGTTCGAGGTTGGATGGAGCTTTGTGTTTCCGTGTTCTATCTTGTCTCGCTAGAGAAGATTCGTTTTTATTTTTGCGCGTATTGAATGTGCGAAAGTTTTTCTCACCCCTTTTTTACTGGCTGGATGGTGGTATATCTGCATTCTTTGGCAATTGAATGCCAAATATTATTTTTCTTCAAGAAACTAGAATCTTGGGCCGTTTTGGTCTTAAGCTCTGCTAGTTAAAAACACTTAATAAGTGACCCTGTGGACTCGCAGTTTTAGCGTTCTGACCACATAAAGGGAATTTTAAAAAAGTAGAATCTTAGGCCGTTTTGGTCTTAAGCACCGCTGATTCCAAACACTTAATGACCCTGTGGACTCGCAGTTTTTGTGTTCTGACCACATAAAGGGAATTTTAAACAAGTAGAATCTTAGGTCGTTATGGTCTTAAGCTCTGCTAGTTCCAAACACTTAATAAGTGACCCTGTGGACTGGCAGTTTTTGCGTTCTGACCACATAAAGGTAATTTTAAAAAACTAGAATCTTAGGCTGTTTTTTTCTTAAGCTCTCCTATTCAAAACACTTAAGAAAGTAAGAAAGTGACCTGTGGACTGTCGATATAAAGTTAATTTAATACTGAAATAAGATTCCCTGTGAAATTGATTTGAACATTAGCATCTCTAAAGAGCGCGCATTGGAAATTTTGACGAAAGCGAAAAATGGCTCTCTTAAACATATGTCAGATCAAATTCCACGAGAGTTGATCAAAGGCGGAAACCTATTTGTTTTAATGGTAAATGATGATCGCCCAGAGGAATATATACTAAAACAAGATGGCAGGTTATGGAGAGCAAGGGCATCCACCAAAAATAGAGACAATCACGCAGTGATTAAACGGTATTTCCATATACGAACTGGTAATGGGCGAGAAGCTCACTCAGTTAATTTTGAAAGGGAAATTTATACGCTAGGGAATGTAGATAATGAATATCCCATCATTATAAACTACATTGGTGATGTGAGAGTGGGTACATCGCGCCAAAATAATGAGAAGTCAATGAATAAACCTTGTCTAGTACAGACCCTTGATCAAGAGCCAAACTCTCATAAAGAGACGAAGTCTACAATACCCCTCATAGAAGGTAAAGTTTCAGAATCTGAGCAATTAGATAAAAGCCGTAGTGAAACATTTCACGCTTCAGATATTCATAAAGCAAGACTCTGCCGGCCTTCACTTTACTCTGTAAAGGCAAACCGTATTTCAAGAAACTATACGAAATTTCTCAATAGAAAAAGATGTTAGAGTGATTGGCGTGCACAAAGAAGCCATAAATCTGGCCAATCACCTGCTTAAAGCGAAACACGCCAAGCAATAAAGACCACTCAAAATCTTGGTGGTTTTTATGTAACAACTATTGCAATGCGCAATATAGAAATGATGGACGATCCACAATTCGATGTGTGCTTCCTACTTCATCAAAATGTTATCGTGGCAACGTCATTTTGGGACGAATTCCTTTTAAATGAATTACATTTAGAAAAATTCGGCAAATTGGTTCCTATTGTGACTGATGATTCAGAGAGAGTTACGTTTGATAGCTTGCGCACGTCGCAAGAAAATATTTTATTTTGTACTAATAAAATTTTCAATGACGTCACAGTTTATCTAAAAGAAAATTGCGTAACCAACATGGACCATTATGTTGCTCAACTTAACAAATTAATTGACTCCATAACAGTAAATGAATTCGATATTCTTTATGAAAAATTACGTAGCGACTGGCCATTACATTTTCAAGAGTACGCCGATCGGAAATTAAAAAAATATTTAAGAAACAACTGTATCTTGGCTCACGTTTTAAGTTTTTCCACAATAAATTGCATTTGGCGGTACAGGAAAGAAACATCACGATTGACGAAGTAGTAAAAATATTTGCACTAAAACATCTAAACGTTTTGAATGAGTTTAGCAAGGCTTATAAAAAGGAAGAGAGTCAATTTGAGTTGAAAGAAGCCATTAAGCCTTATGAACTAAACGTATCGAGTCAAGTTAAACTTCAGTCTGAAATTGAAATGATAGACTCGGTTCTCTCTGGATCGTACTCTCACAAAGAAACGAGCGAAAAACAATTAAAGAGGGCACAAACTAAAGTATCCTTTAATGAAATGGCGGAAATGTGTGTAGAAAATGCATTCGTACATTCATGGGAAGAACCTGGTGGCTACCTTGTCAGAGATCCTTTTCAACAAGAAAGATTTAATTTTGTTGATAAGCAGGGTAGAAAACCAACCTGCGCGCACTTGCGACCCCAAAAGAAAAATATGTTTCCACATTAAACCTGCTGACAAACTAGAGAACACGTGTATCCTCTAAGCGAGTTAAAATCACGTCAAAAAACTAGATTGGGAGAAACTAAAGCATGGTTTTCACTTGGCGTAAATCACGACGTTTCGCCCGACATCAAGCGACGACCCAAAAAAAACGTAGTTACGCTGGACAGAAATTACGTTGAGTGTGGCGATATTAGCTTTCTATTTTTTCGGCCGCGTTCAACGTTAACGCTCTGCGCGAGCCAATCAGCAATGAGCTAGAGTCGTGACGTCATTTTCGACCACGCGTGTTCGGAAGAGGCCGTCCGTGGTCCACCATCTTTTTATTTATTTCGTTCCTAATCGAGTCAGTAACTAGTACAAATCCCTGAGAATGCCGAAGTTCAATGCTGAAAGGTTTATTGAAAAGGTTACGAACAATACAAATCTGTATGATATTAGAAACAAAGATTGCAAAAAAGAAAGACAATAGATGGGCCGCAATTTGTGCAGTGTTCAGTTTATCTTTTAAGCCTTGGTTCCATTATTTGCATGAACTACGCTAAGTGAAAACGCTATAACGCTGGGCGATAACGTAAACAACAAATTTGACGTTTAACGTCCAGCAGCAAAGTAGTTTTTTTCGGTCAAGTGAAAACCATACTTAAATCTACAAGGAAAAAGGTCAGCGATTTCTCAAATCCAATTTTGACAAATTCTCAAGCTGGAAGTTTGGGGAAAAAAATTAAACGAGGGAAGAATTTTGATGATTCTCAAAATAAAAAGACTAAAACTTCCAAAAACGGAAACATGTCTAATTATTCTCAAATAAGTGAACCTAGGAACCTTTATATAGACAAACTCTTTCAACTTGAAATAACTGAAAAAAATTAGAGATGAAAAAGGTTTACTGGAAATTCAGAAGATTGAAGGAGTTCAATCTCTAGGCCCACAAAAATACATGAGTCAGTCCTGGGACCCTATTCTGTAATTTTCTCGATCCCGACCGTAAACCTTACGGTTCCGGTAAAGTTTCCAGTTTTCCGTTTTTCGCATAACGGTCAACTGAAAAATCCAGAAAAATGCTATTCTATAACTTTTCCGTTAAGTAAATACTTTTTTCCTGTTGATTTTTCAATTCCCGGTAAAATTTCACCGTAGCGTTTTCGTTAGGCTTAAGTAGAATATTATTGACAGATAGTTCACTTGGTTTTTCTTTAATTGTTTATAAATTGTCAACTTAATTCACTTTCATTTATCGCGAAAACGCCTTGTTACGCAAAGCATTACCTTTTTTCATCTTCAGCAAAGTGAATAATTCCCAATTTCATAAAACGGTAGGTCATTTTAAACTTAATTGAAATTATGACCAAAAATAAATACATTTGTAACAATTAAGTATATATAAGTTTAGTAGTGTTTTTGAAATAGGCTTAACAACTCGTTTTTAATCCGTAAAGTCCCTAACGGATGCCTTCGAGCTCACGAAAAGTTAACGTTTACCGTTACAGTTAAGTATTCGTCCAAAAAGTTACAGAATAGACTTTTTCTCAAAACGGTTTTAGCCGACCGTAATCTTTACGGTTCACGAAAACTTTACGGCCAAAAACGCTTACAGAATAGGGTCCCAGGTGAAATCAGGCAGTGTCCCGACGGCACCATCACCGATTTTGAGGAAACTTTAACCAGTTGAAATAAAGACTATTTCATCGGGAAATCCAAGTTTTCAAGTTAAAATTCAATCTAGATTTTTAGTTATGAATAATTGAAAAACCCTCACATGGGGGAAGGAAACCTTTCACCCCCAATTCCAGCGATTTTGACAGCCGATATCTAGGTAATAAAACCAAATATAACCTTACAACCTTTTTTTATAACCTTACAACCTTTTTTTATTCTTCAAATAGGTGGTAGAGCCTAGATTTAGCGAATAATAGTTTGCGAAGAACATTTTGTTTTATTTCTATAAATCATCAAAGTGCTCTTTGAATTCAACCAAACGCGAAAAGTAGCCTTTAACTTAATATCTCCCGATTCCAAAAACCAAGCTAAAATTAATCAAAGATAAAGCTTTCTGGTAGTAATTGAACCGGGGAACACGAAAAAATTTCTAGATTTATGGTACGACCAAGGGATGCGGTGCCATTTGACTTCGAACACCGACAAGATTTGAAAAATAGTAAAAACATGGTGGTCTTTGAAGCTGTGCCAAGGTACCACCACAATTGAAATATGTACCAAAGTACAAACCATCTGAAAGCCCTTGTTTTAATCTATAACATATCAAAAATCCAAGGATGATATAGAATTCCTTCGTATGTAAACGCGGCATCAAACCTGAAAGAAAATCTGAAAAAAGTTAAAATTTTAAGTTAGCCAAAACAATTGGAAAATGATTATGAACGCTATATAGATAAGAAATTACTACTTTTATTGTATTAAATGAGCAGTACCAATGTTGTTTTCTTTTAAATACACCAGTAGCAGACGGACGCTAGCTTCCATAATGTAGAGGGCAATGGGATCCGCCAACGTCACGGTTATTAACCAAAATCATTACGCCAGTGCCACCTCTCGTAGGAAATTTGAGCTTTATTTTCCAACCAATAGCGTGGCTGCAAAGTCTCGAAAGGAGATCTGGGAAATCGCGTCTGAAGCCTCTCTTTAAAAATACGTATCGTCTGCTTATAATTAGCCTAGGCTTAACGAGTATTAGAGTTAAAAAATGGATTTCAACGGCTTTTTAATCTTTTTGTTTAGACTAAAATTGATAATGAAAAGCCGAGCGAGTAACGTATGTACACTATTAAAAAACTAAAATTTGTTTCAGTTATTTTTTCTAAATTTCTTCTTGAATTAAATGATAGCTACAAGAGGTTGGGAAAGGAAATCACTCACGATCTTTTAAAGCCCAAAAAGTAAGAGACAGTGATTTCGTTTCCAACCTCTTGTAGCAGTCAATTAATTCAAAAGAAATACGGAATATTTTGGCTATAAAACACATATATAACATTGTGTTTCGGCAACTTTGGAAACCTTGCTTTTATCTTTTGAAAACCCGACCCCAATCATTCCAGTGGGCACAAATTGTTAATTAAGCCTTGGCTTGCCTGGGTTTCTCAGCTAGTTTCGACTTAATTTGACTATTTAGTAGGTTTAATGTCACAAAATGTAGTCTTATCTTTTATCTTAATACCAACGGTTACAGCTGTTTGAATAAAGTAATTATATTGTGTATATTTATGTCGCGATCGGATAAGACGAACCTCAGTATCAGTAGCCACCGTTAGTCCGTTATTACAAAATATTTCCCAGCAGACTTTGGTGCCAGATATAATCCACCAAAAGCATCGTCTGCTATAATGTCTGATAGCGCCTCTATGGCAAACGATACCGCTACAGCTGTGACGTACGCGGGTGCCATTGCCCTCTGTATTGTGGAAGCTAGCGTCCGAGACTCCTTTGTCATCTGCTCCTGAATACACCTAAATGAAAATTGTTGATGATGGAGCACTGGTTCTGTGTTAGCTAAATTGTTTATTATGATCATATTGATTCCTCTTTCTGTCTCAACAGTGCAGCCCCACTAGTCTTCAGCCTCAAGTTGTCTGCTAGCTCGCCTGCCAATATTTTAGAGTAATTTTAGGTTTTTTAACTGGGTTGTACGAGTATTATGTTCCTTTCTTTGCAAGTGTCAAATTAGAAAATGGAGACTGAACTAAATATACCAAATGTTGATGATGGTTGCTGTTTTTTTGGCGTTCATTTAAACGAGAGTAGCTACGCAACAGACTTTACCGGGAATAAAACATTTGTAGATTTAAGTTCGTTATCCGACAAAAAACAAGGAGCTTCTTCATCTTAGAACTGGACTTGCAATTAACGAAAATGTGACACTTTGTTTTCATCACGAAAATAAGTTGATATCAAAGTTCGAAAACCTACAAAGATATTGCTGTGACCCTTTCGGAAAACATAAGAAGTTCATCTCTGCAAATCTTCGAACAATTGTTCCATTTTCCATAAATTCCTCAAACCAATTTGCAGGCAAAAAGCTTCTACCAGGACAAAAACTATGCGTCAACTGTCAAAAACTATGTTCCAAAGAATTGGAAGATCACGAACTTCCATCAAGTTGCGGAAGCGGGGAAATGTTCATGCCTGAAGAAATTAAAAAAAGTGACTTAAACTTGAGTCTGGCAGCTGTTGGGCAGTCACCCGTAAAGAGAGTTAGTGCTAAGGAAAAACCCGGATATATTAAATCAAAGATTTCAAAACTAAATACCTCGGATGAAGATACAATGGGAAAACTGATTGCTGAAAGTTCTACTGAAAAACATTTACCTGCTTTTTTTTCAAAAATCCTGTAAAAACTGCGAAGGATTAACTAATTTAATGAAAGACCTGAAAATCAAAATTAATAATTCTACACGCCAAGAGAAAATAAATTTGTTGACCTTAGCTCCAGAGAGTTACACCCAACAAGAAATAATTAATGAATTTAACGTTTCCAAATATATGGTGAACACCAGCCGGAGGTTAAGACGGTATTCTACCTGGTTGCCCCACTAAACAAGGGAGAAATCTCAAAAGCACCGTAAAAGAAAAAGTGATCTACTTTTACAACAGTGACGAGTATTCAAGGATGTGCCCTGGAAAGAAGGAATGTGTATCAGTTAAAGTAGCTGGTACAAGGCAGTTGGTGCAAAAGCGACTGATACTGGTAAACCTTAAGGAACTACACGCCTCATTCCTGAACTCAACTGATAATTTGGAAAAGGCATATAAAGAAGATAAACAATAATTTGGAAAAGGCATATTATTTTGGGAAGTCAATGAAGATAAACAACAACATGGTTGAACTCTGATGTCAGTTGAATAAAAAGAATATAAGCCTAAAGTACTTGTCATGTTCCTTTATTAAATATCTCAAATCTTTCGAGAAAATTTTACGGCAAACTTCTTTCGCGGAAGGTCGGGCAAGTACCGCGGCGCGTTCTCTGCTAGTTATTTCGCGGTTGAGAAAGTCCATTAACTCGCTAATTTTTATTTCTTGCCCGTTCTTATTTTCAAGAGTGAACGCGAGAGTTATCTCTTCAGGGAGGCATTCTATTATGATAGGGCACAATAGACTGCCGTAGCTTTGAACAACTACTTGTAGATCTTCGAGACTTATAATCTGCGTCATACATGTGTCATACAACCTCCTAAGGGCTACTAAGTCATTGGATTTTTTGACTGCAGGGAGATTTCGAAGAATATGTAAATGTTCGCTTATTATATTTTCCCGCCTACCGAATCGAGTTTGAAGTTTATTAATCGCGGAAGCGTAATTCGCGGCGGAAAGGGAGAGTCCTTTTATGGATTGTAACGCGAATCCTTCCAAGTAGGATTTTAGGTAACTAAATTTGTCCGTTTGTGACAGATTGGGGTTATTATGAATGGTACTTTCAAAGTTTGCCCAAAAGTTTTGCCACTCGCTTATATCTCCGGAAAACCGGCGAATTTCTAGTTTAGGCAGTCTGACTGCCGGAGCGAGACCGTGTTGCGGGTGTACCGAAGGGATGGAACCGGGCGGGCTAGGGAGCCCGCTCCCCGTTGGCGGCTGAGTAGTGTTCGGTGTTGTGATACCGAGCGGGTTCGCGAGCGCGCTTCCAGTAAGCGGAAGGGTTGGCGTGATAGATCCGGAACTAGCGGTGGTATTACTTCCGTTGGCCTGTGCAAAGCTTGTGGCTACTGCTACGGCCTTTGTTCTTGCATCAATAGCTTGTCGCCCTCGAGCTTGGGTTATGATCAAGTCATCGATGTAATCTTGAGCGGTTTGTTGATCTTTTTCTAGATCAGCTGCTGAGGTAAATAGCGTTTCCATGGCCTCATTGAGATTAACAAGAACAAGTTCTTTGGCCTGCAGGATAGCTAGATAACCTTCAACAGCGGCGTAGTCGATAGCGGTTGATTTCAACTCTGTTTCCAAGTTGTTTTTAGCGCGTGTGGCTGATTGTTTAGTACCAGCTCTTTTAGCTTTAAGACGAGCGAGTTCGTCCATTTTTAAAGTTAAAGTTTTAAGTTCGTTTGAAATCTAACGCGTTTCTAATTCTTCCGGGTTTCGGTACCAAAATGTGGTCTCAAGTTTAAGGGGTTACTGAAAAATCTAAAGGTTGTTTGTGGCTGGAACGATAATTGAGTAGCCGCGTTACAGAAAAAGTTTTATTGTCATAAAGCAAAAAATAAAGAATAAATAAAGAACTGATAATTTCTAAGTGCCAAAGGGGTTTTGTACAGCGAGAGCGGGGACACGAGGGTCCAAGGGTAACAACCCGTACTTTGGTTGGAAAAGTTTAACGACTTCCAACGCAAGGCAGGGTATTAGCGACGGACTATAGGGGGTCCGCTTAGAGGCGTCTTTCTCGGGGTAGCGAAAGTAAGAATGAGCCTACCTGTATTGTAGAGCTCGGGCTATTTATACTTTTTCGGAGTATTTTTTACCTTAGAAAGGCGAGTAGCTGATTGGCTAAAGGGAAGGGTCAGGTCAATCATCCGATAACGTACGGGGTTTTCTATGGTCAGGTCAATCATCCGATGACGTACGGGGTATTTTTGGCACAAAGAGAGAATTTTACAAAAGAAAATAAATACAAAAATATACAGGAATTGAAGAATGACAAAGAATATAACAGAAGGTTATAAACTGAAGTAAAAAGTGGATTTAGCGATGAATTATTTAAATTTTAAGTTAAGTGTTTTTGTGATTTAACAAGCAACAACGTTTCCACTTTTGATAATTCAATTTTTGTTACAAGGGTGTTTTTGTATGCTGCAGTGAATTGTCGACAGCTTGGATTATTGTTCCAGCTTCCTCTTTGTCGAATTTTATTAAAATACAATTCAAGATGATCTTGGGACAGTTTGTAGGTCAAAAGGAATGAGTGGTTTTGATATTGATCAAAAGAGCTTCAGTGTTTTTAACGTATACTTTAGTGGTGCATCCTTGGGTGTAAAATATTTCTAACACACTGTGAATGACAACTGCAAATCCCAAATGGCGGTTTTCCTGGGACTTTCAAAAATTAAGTTGCCTTCGGTGTCAGTCAAATTTAGAAGAAGTTCCGTTGTCTTTAAAAGATCCCTTTTTGTAATTTCTAGATTAGAAGGTCGTTGGAAAACTCCCAAATATTAGACCAAACGTGTTTCTTTAATGATATTTGTACACGAGTGTCGGTACGTCTAAAATATACCTTTGGGGTCGTGACATTACCAACCCAAACTTCTACTTTCTCCGAAATATTGTGAACTTGGTTCATTTTAAAGCGGTTAAGAAATGACGATTTCGACGTTGAGTTCCTACCTAATATAGTTTTTCCTCAAAGTTTAGGTGATCTCCAAAAAAGAGTAATACGAATGACGTCATATCTAATTCAACCAATCAATGCGCCTATATTATAACTGTCCGACGAATGACGTCTATTATAACAGTTCGACGAATGACGTCATATTTGCCTTAAGTTTTACTCTAATGATACAAACGTTTTTATTGTTATATTGGGACTATTTGTTACAAACTTCTATTGTTAAAGTTAGATTTTTTTAGGGTCGACGGTATAAGCATTTTCTAATGGCATAGAATTAAGGCGATATTTACAAAGTCACGTCCTGTTCTTATGGAATATTACAAGTCAGCTATATAAAATATAAATCGAAAGACCTATGTTTGTATTAAGAAGTGCTAAGCTTATTGGCTGACTTAACCATCTGGGTAGAAGGTTTAAAAAACTAACCAATTACAAATTGTGTACTAGAACGTTTATAGCACGTGATTTTACTGTTACAAGCACTTCTTGGAATCGGAAGTTTCTTAGAAATCAGTTAAAGGCGGTCATTTAGAGGTCTTACAAGTTATCTAAAATTTCAATAGAAAAATGGTCAAAATTTTTAAACAAGGCTTTTTGATTGAAGGTGGCCGGAATGTTCAGACGTAATTTATCTTCTTACTGTAACGTTTTATTAAATGTTTCTTAATAAGCTCAATGTTTAACGTAGATCAAACTCTTACTAAAAATATTATTGGACTTATTTTTTATATTTAACGAAGTGCTGTTTTTTATCTCAAATTTGGTATATAAGTTAAATCACATGCATTAGAATCTTGTTCTTGTATATATTCTTGAATCATGACGGTTGAGTTATTACGTTAATAAACTATCAATTAAGTTTTAATTCGAACAGCTTTCTTGAACTCGCGTCTGCACGAACATATTTTTTGGTCCGTCTAGCCGGATATAAGTCGCGGATCGGTTAACCTTACAACTGTTAAGACCAGTATACGTAATCGTGAGAAACAGTTTCGCGAGTTTTGAGAAACGGCAATTAGAATTGATCATCAGCTACCATGGACGAGTACCTCAGCAGGAGACGTTTAGTCAAGGGCAGATTGACTAGACTTGAGACGGTAGTAGTCAGTCACAGTAATAACCCAATTACACCCGTTGCAAGTTTGATGTACAAGAACAAGGCCGATTCGTTAGCCCAAGAGTTGGAAGACGTACATAACGATATCGCAAGCACATGTACCGCAGCAGAGTTCAACACACATGAGATCGAGTACAATCAGCTCGTCACTCGTATGGAAGCTCTGGTTACATTTTTTAACACCCTCAATATTTAAGCACCTGCCGCTCCATCGTCAATTCAACCAACTGCAGACATCAAGTTACCAAAGTTGGAGTTGCCGTTGTTCGGAGGTAATTACATTGACTGGTTCCCATTCCGCGACCTTTTCACTGCAACCGTTCATAACAACGCATCATTATCCGGAGCACAAAAGTTCCAGTACTTCAAAGCTTCCTTACGTGACGAAGCAGCTGTATTAGTTCCATCAATCCCAGTCACTGATGGTAACTACGCCGAGGCCTGGGATATTCTGCTTAACCGATTCAACAATACAAGAGAGTTCATTAACGTTCACATCAGACGTTTTGTCAATCAATCAGGAGTGAAGGACGAATCAGCAACATCACTAAGACGTCTCATAGACACCACAGCAGAGTGCATACGAGCTCTGAAGGTTTTACAAGAACCAGTACAATATTGGGATGCACTATTACTCTACCTCATTGGTGAAAAGCTCGACCCGGAATCCAGACGCCAGTGGGAATTATCATTAAAGGCTACATCGAGACCTAAATATGAAGACTTAACATCGTTTTTGGAACAGAAGGCAAGAGCATTGGCTGCGTCGCAACCAACGTCAACCTCAGCAACCAAAATCTCATCGTATCCCAAGGGAACTGCCGTTACCCATTACGGATCAATATGGAACGCCGTTTCGGTCAAAAATGTCTCGAGAGGTAGGTAGTTTCTTCGAGACTGGAAAGTTTCTACGAGAAGGGTAAGTCTCTGCGAGAAGGGTAAGTCTCTACGAGAAGGGCAGAGGTAGGGGGATGTGTGACGGTAATGTGTATGCGAAGCGGTAAAGTGTATACGAAGCGGTAAAGTGTATGCGAAGCGGTAAAGTGTACATGAAACTATAAAGTGTATGCGAAACCGTAAAGTGTACATGAAACTGTAAATTGTACATGAAACTATAAAGTGTATACGAAACTGTAAAGTGTACATGAAACTATAAAGTGTATACGAAACTGTAAAGTGTATACGAAACTGTAAAGTGTATACGAAACTGTAAAGTGTATACGAAACTGTAAAGTGTATACGAAACTGTAAAGTGTACATGAAACTATAAAGTGTATACGAAACTGTAAAGTGTACATGAAACTATAAAGTGTATACGAAGCGGTAAAGTGTACATGAAATTATAAATTGTATACGAAGCGGTAAAGTACATACGAAGCGGTAAAGTGTATACGAAGCGGTAAAGTGTATGCGAAGCGGTAAAGTGTACATGAAACTATAAACCATGTGTATACGAAACTGTAAAGTGTACATGAAACTATAAAGTGTATGCGAAGCGGTAAAGTGTATGCGAAGCGGTAAAGTATAGACGAAGCGGTAAAGTATTGACGAAGCGGTAAAGTATAGACGAAGCGGTAAAGTATGGACGAAGCGGTAAAGTATAGACGAAGCGGTAAAGTATAGACGAAGCGGTAAAGTGTATGCGAAACGGTAAAGTGTATGCGAAGTGGTAAAGTATATGCGAAGCGGTACAGTATAGACGAAGCGGTAATATGTAAACGTAGGGGAAAATACATACGAAACTGTAATTCCTCCATCAGAGGGCAGAGGTCGAGGGTGACGGTTAGTTTAATGCGTAGCGGGAAAGTGAATGCGTGTACTGAAAGTGCATGAGTTAAGAGTAGATATGAAATGTTCCTATTTTTACTAGTAATATTTTTATAAAAAAATTCAGCGGTGCATTGAAAACCATATTTTTAAAGATAAGAATGATCTTTTTATTTAACTATTTTAAATCATAGAAAGTAAGTAACTAGGGTTAAAAGTCAGATAATGTTCCGCTCGGAAACGTTTCCGGAAAATGACCGAGACATTTTTTCGGAAACTTTTCCGTATTTTTCCGCTAGCGATATTTCAGTTTAGTCCGGGTTTTTTTCTGAAAATATTTATAATAATAACAAATTAGAGGACAGCACGCTTGACTGATTGTCTCATTTTTTATTATATCTTTTAATTTCATAACAAGGATATATCACACCTATTTTAAAATTGTAAACTAATAAAATTAAAGATGAAACATTGCACTACTAATCACTAATCTCTGCTAATTACTAAACAAAAATTCCGTAAACCCAGAAATAATTACCATTGCATAAGTTTTTTGAAATGTGCCTTGGTTAATATAACAGTGGGTGCCTCAAAACACTAGCAACGAGTACTCAAAATATACCAAATTACAAATGAAATAAATTTCTGGGTTGGTTTTTATTTTTGTTTCGAAAAATATTAAAAAAATTACACTTACAAATTAGGCTTAAATTAGGTGAAATTTCGCGCAACAGAGACGCGCTCTCCCCAACTCAAGTTTCACAACTTAGGGTAGACGGCAGGTCACGTAACTCAGGCGAGGTCAACTTAATTTTTTGAGACTTAAAAGCGCCCCTAGCGGAGAATCGTAAGTAGAAAAATTGAAAAAAGTAGAAAAGTAGAAAAATTGGCCTTGAATATCTCATAGGTAGTGCTTATTGTTAAGTCTTTTACGACATACAGCTGTTATGGTACTTACAGAATACTTATGAGTAGATTGTTTCTTATGGTATACATGGATAGTTTTGTTGTTATGACATTAGTTTATTAGCGGTTTTAGATATAAAATTTATAAAACAAATTAATGTTTTTCCAAAAACATCTTAATTAATTTATGATATATTCCTGACAAGAGAAACCGCCTTTGTGATAAAGCGCCAATAAGAGAAACCGCCTTTATGAGAAAGTTCTATTTTGACAAAATCCGCTGTTTTGATATCAGCTATTTTGACATTGCTGTTTCGACTATCGCTGTTATGGAAGAGTTTTTTTTTGACAATCGCTGTTCTGAGAAATCGCCGTTTCGCCACACGCTGAAATGGGAAACGCTATTCTGACAAACCTACCTACAAACCATATATATACTTACTTGCATCGTATATTCACTTATGGTTCCAACACTCTCAGCCCACACGTTAAGGTATTTTACGAATCCCTTATCTCTGCACGTGCGGGTCTCATCTCGAACCTCGGTTCCCCCAGGAGAAAGTTGTCCATTTGAGGGACATGCTGTGCCCGCCTACTTTTTGGGGCTAGCTATTTTTAAAGGATACAGGTGGCGACGTACGGATTTGTCTTTGTTGTATATATTTTGTATTCTGTATTTTAGTTTCTTAAATGAAGTATTTTTTTGGTTTGGAATTCAAAGGGTTACGTTCTTTCAAAAAAAGTTCCCTAGCATCGGAGATAAATTCTCCGCTCGCTAGGTATAATATAACCCAGTTTAATAAACTTAATCAGAAACTTTCCCGGGCGTGCGCGCGACAACGCACCAAAGTTTCATCAGAATCGGTTGTATTGTTTGGGAACGCTTAAAAGACAAACACACAGACAGACAAACAGACATTTATTTTTATACATATTCATTCGTTGTAGGTCAATCGCGAGGAATCTATAGAGTTGCAGAAAGACAGACAAAACTTGGAAATATGTAGTATGTACTCCCAACATTAACGAAAATTGTGGTTAGATTCCTTTTACAAGGCTGGTCAGTTGTATCTAAATTTCAACATCTGCTTATTTGTCATATTGAAAGAATGGCTACTTTATCCTTTCCTTGACTCGCCCTTAAATTTCAACAATACACTTTCGTTTCTTGGGTATACGCTTGCACCTACTCAAAAAATAAAACATGTTTATTATCTTTGTTCATAGAGGGGCTATGCACCGTTGAATTCTGTATAGAATAGTATTGCATAAGCAAACCGTGAAGTTAGCGCTTTCTTGAAAAAATAAATAATTTACTCAATATATTTAAATTATTCTCTGAAAGTTAGTGATTTAATTAAAAAACTTTATGGTGCAGGCCATTTCAGGAAAGTGCATGGTTATCCCCTCACCAAACAAACCGAAATTAATTCAGTTTCTAATCACATAGTTTTATTTATAAAATATTGGATTGGAAATAATTGATATATAAAAAATAAACTAAATTTAATTAATTATTTATATACTATAACTGAAACTACAGATGGCGTTACTTTAAGTTCGAAAATGTACATTTTTGGACAAGGGGTAATCCAGGGTCCCAGGGATCTTATAGATGAGAGGGATGTGAAGCGAAAAGAAAATTTGCTGGTGAAACAGGGGCGACATGCTCAGTAGGTTAAAACGGAGCACCATAAGGTATTGTTGTCAGTGGCATAACAATAGGGTGGCAGGACGGGCAAAATGTCACTGGCCTCGGCCGTGAGCCGAGGTAAGGTGAGGGAGAGCCCAGTCCGATGAATTTGCTACGGGCCTCTAACGGTACAGTTACGCCACTGCCTGTAGTTTTACTAACTTTGAATGTTAAACTATTGTTATTTTCTCATATTCAACATTTGCCCTTGATGGAGAAAAATGAAGAAGCGCGCATTTAGACTCCCGTTGAAAATAACCTCTTCTATTGGTGAGTATGATTTTACATGAAAATTTCACTGCTTCTAATCCCTCTCAAATATAAGATTTCTTGTTTGCCGTTTTTCCCAGTATAAGATCTACCGCCTACAGTTAGTGTTCATTATTGGCAGAGTTGCCAGATGGGCGGTTTACCGCCCAAATTGGGCTTCTTTTCGATATATGAAGGGTTCGGCCGGCCGCTTTTTAGCATTGGAAGGTTTACAAAGTCAATTTAGGGATTCTATTCGTCGAAAATCTAATAAAAAATTAAGACACTTTTAAGGTAAGATATTTTTGTTAAATAAAAACGAAGTTAATACCGTAGTCTCTGGACAGTGTATCAGGGAAACAACTGTAACTAAACATGTTTATGATATTACCATCTATTAAATATGTTTATATTGTAAGTTAATAACCTGGCTTATTGTTAAAAAGACTCTGTATTGGGTGGAAATTGGGCGCTTTTCTGCAAAAACAAAATTTTTGCTTGGGCGGAAATTTGGGCTGATTTCCGCTTGGGTTGGGCGAGATCTTCAAAACTGATCTGGCAACTCTGATTATTGGTGCCCTCGTACTCGGAGGTAGGACTGCATCACTGCAAGCTGTTTTTTCTAAACTCGTAAGGGCGCGAGAAAGTTTCGCGTTTGGGCGTTTGGCAGATACTACAAAATATTTTTTAAACACGTAAATTTTTAATCATGGCTGAGAGAAACAATGATCAGATATCTCCTGAATCTATTCGAGAAGCAATCAATGTTCTTAGAAGCCCTCACTTATATAACTTACTCGCTGCAGCCGCGTCGCCAGAAAGCCTTGAAACCCCAAGAGGACCTATTTTAGAAACGTGTAACACGGTTCAGCCGAACCATCCTTTTCGACGAACTAATCAACAGTTAGTAAGGCCTTCATTAGCTTCGGTTGATACTGAGATTAGAACCATGTTTCGATCAACTGGAGCCCCTGCAGTACCGGAAGGAAGAAATTCTCTTCAGACGTCCTTTAATTTCATTGGATCACAAAGAAAAAGACCACATTCAAGGTAAAGTTCTATCTTAAATAATAACGTTGTCTTATGGTAGAGCGATTTTACATCAAGAAATTATAACTTTGGGAATAGTAGGAGAGTAATGTTAGGGGCCGTTCATAAATTACGTCACGCGTCCACGGGGGAGGGGGATTTGGATACATGCGACGATGTGTGAAAAAGGGGAGAGAGGGTAAAAAAAACTGATTTTTACATGACTTAATTTGTGAACTGCCCCTTACCTTACTCAACTTTAATAAATGTAGCAGTACATGGCGAATTCATTTTGAAAAAGTTAAAATATATAAGCCTTTAAAACAAAATGATTTGCAACTGCGTCTTATGAGTCTTCAAAAAATTACATGAGGAATTTTTTAACGTTGGCTTAAATTCGAAACAATAACGTTTAGATGGTTCATTCCGTAAAAAATATATTAATTTAATAAAATATTAACTATTGTTTTGGGGGAACTTCTTCGTCAGTGAGTTGGTGGTTTAACTGCACTCATTTAACCTTTTTGCGATGTCTCCATGAACGCTGGATCTCTAAAGGGACCGGAAAACGCCCGCCTTCCACTGTACAAACCGAGTCCTCTCTAGCATAGCGTCGGGGAAAGGGACGGGGGTAGTGAATTTGGGAACACTCAAGGCCATTCGGTCTTTTGTGATTCTGAATAAACCTATTGAAAATAAACTTAAACGACCTTGGCCGTACCCGTACACCACTTTTTTTTATTTATTTTTTTACAAAGCAAACGTGCTATAGAGAAAAATCTATTCCGTTTACCAGTCCCTTTAGAGATCCAGCGTTCATAATGTCACATTTAACGACAGTCGCGCCGCCAGCAGTAGGCACGTGCCTACGTTGGAAAATTTTGGCCTACTTGAGGGACCTCCAAATTTTTAAATTGCCTGCAACTTGCCTATAGAGGCCTTCAAATTATATTTTATTTCTTACTTTAACAGCGTTTAATTACTTTATGTACTTTCATAGTTTATATTTCTATCTGTAAAAATCTAACACAACATCTCACACCTGTTTGACATATTCGCTACACTATGCTTTTGTAATGTACAAGAGAGCATTTTCAAAACCCTTTTTCTTTATATTCTAAAGAACAAGATCCCCCTCTAAAGTGTTGACCGTTGACCCCCAGGTTACACCTCTCTTGTATAGAAACTAGAAAGGACACGAGTTGGAAATTCCCCTCCAGCCTAAAAACGGTAGGCGGCATGCGTCGCGGAGAGGAATAAAATTTTCCAACTGTAAACACACCAAGATTACACTAGAGTAACTTTTTAGGTGCTTCACGGAAACGAAAGATAATCCCTGATAAGAGACTTCAAGACAGTGTAATTATTGACTAAATTTATAAGAAGGGTCGCAAGGACACGGTTGCCAAAAACTTCGTACTCTTAATAATCTCACAAAAAAAGGAAATACTGAAATCTAATCGTTAAATCTATTATATTCCTCAAAATCCTGAAATATATAAAAAATTATGCTTCATAAATTTTCAAAACAAAAGGGAGGGTGGGGGGTCTGTAGATCATGCTGTGTCTACGCGAGAAATAATCCTGGCGGCGCTACTGTTTAACGCAAGTTATTTAATCGTAAAAGAGGCCAAATGAAAGGAACAAGAAAAGCATTTATCAAATAAATGAATAAATTTTAACTTCTGCAGAGAGATTTTAAATTTATACATAGTTTTCTGTGATGTTGCCAGTCATTTGTGAGTTCAATTGAACCATAGCTAGTCTACAACAGAATCAAAGGCAGCAGTTTGGTTTGGTTCTCCTCAGACACTGGGAACTGGGATCATGCTGAAAAGCACTCAAGGTACTGGCAACCCTGAAATGAAGTTAAAGCTGAGACAAAAGGGGAGAAAATTTATCAAGCCCCTTTAGTGGAAACAATGTATTGATCAAATGAGCCCTGTAACATGTGTATTTGTTTTAAGGAAATGTTGGAAATTCTTGAATGTTCTTGTTCAGCTGACTCACGAAATTCAGTGTCTCGTAGTTTTGTTATAAAGCACACAAAAGGGTGATCCAAATTAATTATTTTTAATGAATTCGCCATATACTGAAAAATTCCTTTTATTTAAAGGGACTACCAAGTAGTCAAAGGGGGTTGGGCTTATTTTTAAAAAACATCACTGCGTGTTGTATGCGGGGGAAAAATTGGTTTGCGAATGCAAAACGCACTGTGGTCGTGTCTTCCAAAACTGGTTTTTGCCCCCTGCATACCACGTGCAGTGGAGTAAGCAGTGTACCCGAACCACTAACTAAATCGGTAAAAATCGGGCGGTTTTCGATTTTTGGTTTCTTTGCTTGAGATAAAACGCGCCATTATTGGTTTCAGCAGGAATTTATAGAAAACAGCACTAGCCATAGAAGCTACCTCCAAATGATCCGACACATAGTGGGTGTGCACTAAGCTCTGGCAGACACGTCATATAATTATAAAATAATAAACAACGCAAAGGATTAGCGTGGATATCCCTTCGTTAGAAAAAGCAGTTATTATTATTATCCGAGGGGCAGTTCACTTGGTTCCAGGGTGCGTGTTTAATCAGCATTTAACGAATATAATAATTTAATCATGACTTAATCAATGCACAGTGGAAGGCAGGGATAATCATTTTAATCCGATTTAATCATGCGGAGGTGCATATTTAATCATGGAAGTGACCTGCCCCTCGTTATTATCTACTATATATTTCCAAGCGTTTGTCTGTCTGTCTGTCTGTCTGCAGCTCTATAGGCGTCCACGCGCTTTGTCTTACGACGCTATAAAATGGCTATTATTACGTAAAATCATCAGATCTACAAAAATTAAAATTTTTAACCCTTGACCCCCCTTACTCCCCCTCCCCCTTTTGATTTTCCTTAGCGATCGACTATTTTATATTATTTTTATTCGAGTAGACCCTATTCAAAAATATATCTCAGCTACGCCGACCCGATTGGGGGGGGAGACATTAGAAGGAACTTGGGTTTTAAAGCCACGTAACTCCTCGCGTGTATCTAGCGGAGAGGCACCCCGCTTGTTATATTATATTCCTAAGTGCTGTTTCCTATAAATTCCTAGTTTCAGTTCGTTCAATTCTTATGTTAGTTTTTAAGTCATGTTGTTACAAAAACCAAGGATAATGGGGGAGGATGCGAAGTCTGGGAAAAACGGGCGCGCTAACTATGGAACAGCTCAGAATCCGGTTAGACTAAATGTCCGGTTGTCTACGTCAGACCTTTTTCAGAATATTCCTCCCCCATTTTCTAGCGTCCCACCGGACCAGAGCTGTTCCAGAGTTAGCGTGCCCATTTCCATGATATTTCGCTAATTCGCATCCTCCCCCATCGTCCTTGCAAAAACTGCTCCGGCCGCTATTTTATTTTTAAAGAGCAGTGGAATTTTTAAAATATTTTTAATATGAACAGTTGCACAAGATAAGCACTAGGTTTTCATCCTCCCTTTAAATAAATAATAAATATGTACTCAGCTAATCTTTGTATTATGTATATAGGACAAGACAACCCAAAGCACCAAAGGATCAGCATCCTGTTTTCATTAAGAACATAGTACTTCTCCCAGATAAAAGTTTTAAAAGCGTTCCAAGAGGTTCCATTAAAACATCTTTGGAAAATGATGGATTTGTACTATATAATCAAGAGCTAAGGAAAGAATGGAGTGAAAATGTACTTCAAAATGAGATAATTGAGCGATTTGGAGACAAAATTACTAAAAACACGGAGTAAGTGTTAGCTTATCATATATACGATGGAGTATGAGTTTGTACCCACCCGTGAGGGTTGGCCCCTTTTTATTTAACACAAAAATTAATTTCGGGGATAATTTAAGCGACCTTCGCAATTTTGTCCTGCAGTATCCTTTTATCACAACTTATCTTCAAGTAGACAATCAAAAGAGATGGACAAATGTGCGTAACAGTCTAAGGGAAACCCACAATTTAAGAATGATACATTAAAGTTGTCCACAATTTATAAACTTAATTTCTTCGGAGGTCCCACAATTTAAGGATCAGACCTTAGAGGAATCGCCAATGGTTTTTCGGAAAATTTATTTGATTTGTCACAAACACCATGAATAAATAAGAAAAATTTCGTTAATGAGTACTTGATGTTTCTCCCCTCGAAACTGTTGCTTGATTTTCAATAATGGCCAAAATGGAGGGTGAATAGTAAAATCAAGTGAATTCTTATCGATTCTTCTATAAATTATATGAGCTATTTGCATAGTTAATCATTACGGAAATATCTCCGAATGATTAGAAAAATCCAAGTAGATTTGACTTTAATTGCCGTGAAATCAGGTTCAGGAATAGCAGTCAATGACGTTCCGATGAGAAAGTGGCCTGGTGTTAGGACTGCTAGATCAGTAGGATCCGCTGACATTGGTGATAGGGGTCTGGAAATGAGGCAAGCTTCTACTTGGCATAGGAGTGTTTGCATTTTATCGGGCGATATTGAGGTGAATCCGGGACCTACTCTTAAGAGTCGTTGTAAAGTCTGCCTCAAGTCTTTTCGTAAGCCTCAGAAACGTTTTCGCTGCAGTGTGTGTGATCTCGACTTTCACGTCAAGTGTGTTTATTCGAATGTTTTAAAAAAATCTCTTCATCTTGAGGACTCTGGCTTCGTGTGTTTGAATTGTGGTTTACCTAGTTTGAATGACTCTTTTTTCACTGAATTTACCTCTGGCGATAAAGATAAGAGGTCTCTCAATACTAACGCTGACAGAAGTACAAAGAGATCAAGATCGCTGATCTCTTTTCATGTGGCGAATGTAAGAAGTTTAAAAAATAAATTTCTCGACTTATCAGTTTTTGTGGAACGGAACTTACCCGATGTTATTGGACTTACTGAGACATGGCTTAGTGCGGATATTTCTAGTACTGAGTTCTTTACTGAAGACTATGTAGTGTTTCGTAATGATCGTGAAACTAGGGGTAGTGGAGTTCTTTTGGCTATTAGCCAAAATCTCTCGCCTGTCGAGACTGTCATTGATAATGAACTATATAAGACTGCCTCTGGCAAACGTCTTGAAGTCGTTTTTTCGTCCGCTAAATGCGACTCAAGATCAATTCTCTTTGGTTGCGTTTATGTCCCCCCTCCGGTTACCCAAGACTACATATTGAGTTTATGTTCTCTACTCAGTGAGATAACAGATATTATTAACAGTCATGATATCTTTGTCTTGTTCGGTGACTTCAACATGGCATGCCTTGGTGTTAATAGACCTGTCCCAGATAGTCTACCTTCGTTGGACTTTTATGAATGCGTATCCAATCTCGGTCTAACCCAAGTTGTCTCTGATAGCACTAGACTTGGCAATACTCTTGACTTGGTTTACATGGGTGTGACCCAAAATCCCCCCAGCCAAAATCCCCCCGGACAAAATCCCCCCAAATCATAAGTAACGGACAAAATCCCCCCAATGTAGGACAAAATCCCCCAAATCATTATAACAAGACAAAATCCCCCCAAATCATTATAACAAGACAAAATCCCCCCAAATCATTATAACAAGACAAAATCCCCCAAATCATTATAACAAGACAAAATCCCCCCAAATAATTAAAACAAGACAAAATCCCTCCAAATGATATTTAACGGTTAGGTTTGGTTAGGATAGGTTAGGTTAGGTTAGTAATATTTTATAAATCATTTAACAATGTTACGCCTTTTCCAAAATTTTGATGTTTAGCTTCATTGACTTCTCAAATAATATGCCTTTTCCAAATCATTACTGTTATGTTAGGTTAGGTTTGGTTAAGTTAGGTTAGTAATATTTTAAAAATCATTTAACAATGTTACGCCTTTTCCAAAACGTTACTGTTATGTTAGGTTAGGTTTGGTGAGGCTAGTAATATTTTATAAATCATTTAACAATGTTACGCCTTTTCTAAAATATTGATGTTTAGCTTCATTGACTTCCCCAATAATATGCCTTTTCCAAAACATTACTGTTATGTTAGGTTAGGTTTGGTTAAGTTAGGTTAGTAATATTTTATAAATCATTTAACAACGTTACGCCTTTTCCAAAATATTGATGTTATGCTTCATTGAGTTCTCGGTACAATTTCGGTATGAGTGAAATTGATTAGAGCAAAATCAAGCACACCATTCGATAGAGCGTAAAATTTAGATCTAAAATGGCCGCCGCTTTTTTCAAATTTCCAAAAAAAAAGTCTTATCCCCCATAAGAATTGCCACCTTTTCCAAAATATTGATGTTTAACGTTAGGGTTCATTTTCACTTAAGAGGCCGAATAGGTTAGGTTAGGTTAGGTTAGGTTAGGTTAGGTTAGGTTAGGTTAGGTTAGGTTAGGTTGGGTTACGTTGGGTTAGGTTAGGTTGGGTTGGGTTAGGTTAGGTTAGGTTAGGTTTAGTTAGGTTGGTTAGGTCAGGTTAGGTTAGGTTGGAAAAGGTGCCAAATTATTGGCCCTCTGATGTTTTCCACACAGTTTTTGACCTTGTTCACCTATACTGCAAAAAATGTTTTTGGTTTTTTTTTGGAAATTTGAAAAAAAGCGGGGAATATTTTAGATCTAAATTTTACGCTCTATCGAATGGTGTGCTTGATTTTGCTCTAAAATGATTTTTGACCTCATACCGAAATCCTACCGACTTCTCAAATAATATTTTATAAATCATTTAACAATGTTAGGCCTTTTCCAAAATATAAATGTTTAGCATCGTTGACTTATCAAATAATATGCCTTTTCCAAAACATTACTGTTATGTTAGGTTAGTAGTATTTTACAAATCATTTAACAATGTTACGCCTTTTCCAAAACGTTACTGTTATGTTAGGTTAGGTTTGGTTAGGCTAGTAATATTTTATAAATCATTTAACAATGTTACGTCTTGTTATAATTATTAGGGGGGATTTTGTCTTGTTATAATGATTTGGGGGGATTTTGTCCTGTTATAATGATTTGGGGGGATTTTGTCTTGTTATATTGATTTGGGGGATTTTGTCTTGTTATAATGATTTGGGGGGATTTTGTCCTACATTGGGGGGATTTTGTCCGTTACTTATGATTTGGGGGGATTTTGGCTGGGGGGATTTTGGTATACAATCGGTTTACATTAATGAACGTCGCTTCATTAAGGAAGTTAAAACAATCGATAATCTTCCTGGTTGCGATCATGATGCGGTGACTGGTCTAATCGCTTGTGAACGTGCAACGCCAAGAAGCTCATCCACGGAAGTTCTACATTTGAGTCGCGCTGATGTGAAGGGCTTGAATGGCCTGATAGAGCATGCTCCGTGGCATTTAGCGTTTAGCGAGGACATAAATCAAACATGGGACTTTTGGTTACAATTGTTTTGGTCTTGTTTTAAGGACAGTGTTCCCTTAAGGACGGTATACTCAAAGAGATTTCGGCAGCCATCGATTTCTGGTGATATTGTTCACCTTGCTAATGTCAAAAGAACTTTATACAAACTTTTTAAGTCTAAGCCAACTGAGGCTAACAACGCTAAATACAGACGGTCCTGTAATTTGATAAAAGCTAAAACTCGCTCTAAATTTAATGATTACGTGAATGACTTGTCCTCTAAGATTAAGGACAAACCGGATAAGTCTTGGAAGTTTGTCGCTCGCAAAACTAGAATACCTATACCGAACTTTATGAATACTGATAATACCCCTGTCACTGACGCTTCTTCGATTGCGTCAATGTTTAACTCTTTTTTTCAATCTTGCTTCAATAAGTCTGACTCAATCCCTCTTGATGTTGCTTCATTGCCTAATCCGACTAGGGACCCAGATCTCGTTTTTACTCCCGGTTCCGTTGCTGCTGCTATAGCACGCTTAAAGTCCAGTTCTTCGTCTGGGCCCGATGGGGTTTCTACTAAAATGAATAAACTGTGCGCTACGAGCATATCTAAACCCTTGTCAGAATTTTTTAACTACTCTTATAGATTAGGTAAACTACCTGATGCCTGGAAGAAGGTCAATGTAGTACCCCTTTATAAAGGTGGTTCTTTGAGTCGTTCAGAGCTGGAATCTTATCGACCAATATCACTTTCTTCCGTCTTTTGTAAAGTAATGGAATCTATTATTTGTGAGAATCTCCTCAAAAATAATGTTCTTCCCGAGCGTCAGTTTGGTTTCCGTGAAGGTTTTAGCTGTACAACTCAGCTTGTACAAGCTGTCCACTCTTGGGCTCTCACCCTTGACACCATTAATCCTCCTGACGTACACGTAGTAATTTTTGATTGGAAGAAAGCCTTTGACTCTGTACCCCATGATCGTCTCGTCTCTAAGTTGCAGGCTCTAGGTATCGGTGGTAATTCCTTGCTCTGGGTCTCGGATTTTTTGAGGGATAGAATGCAGAGGGTTGTCTATCAGGGTCAATCCTCGAGTTTTCTTCCTGTTACTTCTGGGGTACCTCAGGGCTCTATTTTGGGACCACTACTTTTCAACTTATACGCTCATGATCTTCCGATGAGCATATCTGCACAAAGCACTCTCTGGCAATATGCGGATGATTCCTTTTTATCTCGTGCTATTAGGACACTGCAGGATTCCGTAACTCTTCAGAGTGACATTGACGCAATCTTTGAATGGGGTTTGCTTAATTTGCTTAATTTAAATATTAAAAAGTGTTCTTTCATAATTTTTACGAGGCGTCGCAATGTACTAAATTATGATTATAAGATCAATGATTTTTCTTTGCCTCGTGTTTTCAAGTGTAAATTGCTTGGTATAATATTCTCAAGTGACCTTAAGTGGTCTAACCATGTTATTTATATAACCGCTAAGGCCCGTCGCATTGCTGGTTTGATTCGTAGAATGTTTGGACGTTCGAAAGCGTCGCTTATATCTTTTAATGCTCTGGTTATTCCATTGCTACAATATGGTGTAGAGGTCTGGTCACCTTATTTAAAGAAAGATATAGATTCTATCGAGAGGGTTTTGCGTTATTTTACATCCTTTTACCTTGGTCAACCTTATATAAATTTTCCCATGAATCGCAATCGTGTAAGATTGGATTATAGTACTCGTTTGAAACAATTGAATTTTTTGCCAATGTATTTGTTAAGTCAAAAAGCTGGTTTAATTTTTTTGTTTAGAATCATTAACGGATGCTATTATTTTCCCCTTTTAGACTATATTAGTATTAACGAGAGGCATGAATGCTTAACTTTTTATATTTCTAAATGTAGATGTGATGCTTTTTTGCTTTGCGCCATCTATCGGATGGTGCAAAGGTTTAGTCCGACTATTTGAATACGGCTGGGCGCGCCTTTTTCCCCCATTTCCCCCCTCTTTTCCCGTGCGGAATTCGGAAATTTTTAAAAAGTACTCAGAATCACACTTAGGTGGCTCTGCAACGTGGAAGAATTTTATTTATTTATGAAATTATGTCCTCCTCGACCGGGTTTCGATCCCGCACCATCCACAGAGTTCTCACTCCAGGGATTGACGCCTTTACGCTCTCGGCCGTCTAGTCATATTAACAAGCTCGAGTTATGTTGCTTAAACCTAGCATCTCTCTCACGTCGGCGGCCGACGCGTTCCTCTCGCGTCTTGCTTAGTTAGGGCAGGGAGGAGGGAACTTTGTACGAGGCGGCGAGTCTCGCGTTTCCATGGTAGCGCGCCTGTACATGCCGAGAATTGAAATCTCTTGGCGGGAAATTCGCGAATGGTAGATAGGCAGTTTAAAACGGGTAGCGCTACAATTATAAAATACGTCGCGTTTTTAGCATTAGAAGGTTTACAAAATTATTTTAGGAATTGTACTCGTCGGAAAGTCTGAAATATAATAAAAACTAAACACATTTTTAAAGTAAGAGATATTTGATTTGTAAACCAAAAGAAATTAATACCGTAGTCTCTGGAGAGTGTATCAGGGAAACCTCTGTAACTAAGCAAGTTTATGATATTACCATCTCTGTAAGTTTTCGAATTAAATAAATATAAAATAATTAAATTAACTTGCAAGTGCTTCTAGACAGACACATTTTTGAGGTTAACTATACCTGTACATTTAATTTGGGAATTTAGGTTTTGGAATTAGATAAGCTAAAGTCTAAAAACTTATTTTTTTTTCTCTTTAAGCGCGTTACAATTTTGGACAAACAAAAATGATAATTTGATGTTTAATTTTAAGTATTGGCATTCGCAATAAAATCTTTCTATTAACGTTTGATTACTCAAATAATCCTAATAATAAATTTTACGAAGCACAAGCACTTTCTAAGGTTCTTTTCACTTTTCAGTAACAAATTTTGACAATGAAAAATTATCATTTCAAGTTTAAATTTGCCTAAAAACGATAATGATAATTTATTTAATTAACTCTCAATTGGGTTCTTTTCAGTTACATATTTGCCAAAGACAAAATATCGTTTCAAGTTTAAATTTACCTATAAACGTTAATGATAATTTATTTAATAAACTCTTAATTTTAACTAATAAGAGTAATCAATTACTAATCATCACTTATGATCACTAACTTTAAGAAAAAAAGTTCAATATTATTTTTATAATCGTAATCAAAATAAGCATTGTTAACATGATAATTCAAAACCTAATACTACAACTTCACAATAAGTAATGAGTTTAGAAATAAATGTACATGTTTCTCTCACCAGAAGGAAAACCATTATCTAGAAATCAAGAAACAATATCAAAATCATCATCCCATTCGTAAACGCACCATTTATGAACCAAATTTCAAAATTTGCAAAAAATTATCTTCGAAATCACTTCCTTGCAGATTGCAGACGCTTTTCTATGCCTACGCAGCCTACCGGCGTTTCCCTATTGTAGCGTCATCTACGTACACTACTATTTTAGCAATTTGGAAGAAATAATTATTCATTGTTAACTATCTATTAAATTTAGTTTTTAAATTGTAAATTTTATGTATGAGCAAAACAGTTTAAAATTACTTTGGCATATGTATTAAAATTAGGCCGACATGATGGCGCTAAATAGAGCCTAGATCTGACTTAGATAACCAGCCTTCATTCCGACTCTCAGTGTATAGACCTATTCACATTAAGGGCCGCGCATGAGAAGTTGCAATGTTTGGGGGCATGAGTTATAGCGCTTCTATGGAGTTAAACGTGTAAACTAAACTACGATGGACGTATAGGAGACATTTTGAAATTTAATATTAAAATAAAATGCCTAGTATTTAAAACCGAGATAGTACAATGAAAATCATGTTAAGAAATAAAGTGTTTAAGTTCTAATGGAAACGGTGCATTGATATTAGTAGGCCGCTATAACTCACTAAGCCTTTGCGACGGTACGGGATCATCGCTTCATCGGCTAATAGACGGCGATGTCCGCCGATGCCGTGCCGAAAGCGCTGTGTATAAATGCCCGTAAGCCCTGGCGCCCAATTTAGTGAGTAGAATTTCATTAAATGCCCTAATTTTACGTCTATCAATTGAATTTGATAAAATTTCACCTCGGAAGTTCAATTAATACTTTTACAACAAGTAATACAACACTGTTTTATAAAAATAAACTCGAATGCGTAGCAAATAAGGCAAAAGGAATGGTTAAAAGTACTGCACTGCCCCAAACATTCTTTCTACGCATGCTCACCTCTCGAAATTTTCCCCCCCTTTTCACCCCCGGTCTACCGGTGAAAAGGTCTATTCCACCCCCATTTTTTGCTTATAACTACTCCCCCAGTTCAAAGAATTCGATTTACATGTATAAGCGCGACTTTTGAAGAAAATTCGAAGGAACCGAAAATTAACATTGAGTTTTATGGGAGGAGGTAGGAATTTTTGCCAGATCCTTCCTTTGACCTATTGATTCAAATGACCTTAAATTGTAGTGAGACGTGTGTTTCAATGTGTTTTATTATACTAAGAAAGATTAAAGCTTTTTTTGTGTAAAAATTATTTCCAAGGCCAAACTGATGACTCTTCGGATCTACTGATCCAAATGTCCTGAAATTTTACCATGAGGTGTGTTACAATCTATTCTATTATATTAAATAGGATACATATTTGAATAAAAATGGATTTCTAATGTAAAAATTGTAAATTCAGTATTTCTAATGTAAAAATTGTAAATTCAGTATTTCTAATGTAAAAATTGTAAATTCAGTATTTAATCCACAATTCAGTACTTACAACCATTTTCCAAGAAATAAACCCATCCCCATCCTTGTCCAAAACAGGCCTTTTAGAGAGTAATAGATTATAAAACCAAGACCTCTTGAACCAATATTCTTAGATTTGTAAACGTGCAGAGGGGCTGGTCTAGCGAAACCTGATCAGTTGAATAACACATATAATGAGAACGTTCTGCGTTCGTTACCAAATGATACTGATAAAAAATTATTGCTTTAAAATGTAAGGTCTATCTCGCAAGAAGCTTCACAATGTCATCGAAACAGTAGAGTACCGCTGCGAGGAAGCTTTTTTCTTCTTGGAACTCCTTGACAACTAAGTATAATTTAAAACTATATCTCAAGTAAATCCTGGTTTTTTTACCAACAGTAACTGATATTGTGATACTTTTCCCCCACCCTTTCAGTTAGTTTCTTAATCATGATTTTTCTACTCTTCATTGTTTTTCAAAATATGTAATATTTCCAATAAATACAGTTTTGAACTAAAATTGCGTTTACATAGTAACGTTTACTTGGTAGAAACACAAGGGCTCTTCTGAACTTTCCCATTTAGATGTGTTGTAAGCTTTATGGCGTGTAATTTGGTTTAGTTACAGGATTTTTAGTGCCATGTGTAAGCGATATGTTTAATCTTGGAAAGGGCCTGAAAGTACTAAATTTATCATTTTGACAAAGCTAATTAATTTGAAAGTTTTTAACCATTTTTAGATATAATAGATAGTAGCACATCTCTCATTAAAGTTTCATTACATTTGGACCATTAGACCTAAATATATTGTGGATTGAATACTGAATTTACAATTTTGGCATTGGATATTATTTATCAACAAGTGGAAAAAATGATACTTGAACTTCATATGATATTATTTGTGTTTTTGCTTTTGCGCTTCGAGTTGCAAAACTATTGGCCTGACCCTTGCTGGCAGGCTGGCTGGGTGCCTTTCCGCCCTTTTTCGCGCGCGGAATTAGATTTAAATTTATTAATAGCATTTAGAACCATACTTATGTGGCTTTGCAACGTCAACGTATTTTATTTATTTAAGAAACTATTAAGATTAGTCATGGTAAGTAATTGACTACTCTTATTATAAGTTAAAATCAACAGATAATTAAATAAATTATTAAGAACGCTTACAGGCAAATTTAAACTTCAAATAATAAGTTTGGTTTGTCAAAAATTGTATGTGAAAAGAACCTTACAAACTGCCTGGTCCAATTTATTATTAAGGGTTATTTGAGTAATCAGACGTTAATAGAACGATTTTGTTGCGATAATTTAATCTACAAATTATCATGTTTGTTTATAAAAAATTTTAACTAAAAATAACCGTTCAAAGTGCTTTGTCGAAACTATCATTAAGTTTATCAAACCGCACTAGAAAGATTTTATTGTGAATACTAATTCAAAAAAGTTTGTATAATATAAAAACAACTGTAATTGTTTTTGTTAAAGAATTTATTTTAAGGTCAATGATTATATTAAACCAAAGTCATACTAAATTGATTTTGTTCATAATCGAAAGGATATTTGATAAAGAAAAAGAGAATACCGCCAAAAATATTTGCCGGAATCACACCAGTTCTAGCCAATAGAGGGCGCGCAAAGCATAATATGGCCGGGGCCATCTTGTTACACTCATTTTTTAATCGTGTTATTAGACAATGGAATGCGCTTCCTTTTAACATTAGATGTTCTATGACAATTTATACTTTTAAAATGACCTTGATTGTTATCTCAAACAAAAGCGATACCATGTTTAAAAATTGTTCTTTTTGTTTTAATTTAATTTATTCTAATTTAATTTTTTCTAATTTAATTTTTGTATGTCTTGTCTTGGCAACCAGTGCGATAATGGGACTTGTCCTTAATCTGGTTGCCTTCAGTGGAATTTATTTTTTTACTGAAAAATAAACATTATTATTATTATTTCTTCGAAGTTTAATCTGGTTTCTCCAACGACTCGTTTCAAATGGTATTTAAAGGACTTGACTCCCGCTTCCCAAAGTCCGCCGAAATTAGGCGCAGCAGGAGGATTAAAGTGCCAATTTATGCCCTCATCACTCATCCATCCTACTAACGTCTGGCTTCTCGTGGTACTGGATACGGACTGCATGAATTCTTTGAGTTCTCTATTGGCTCCGATGAAGATCGACCCACAGTCACTATATATATCAGAGCATTTGCCACGGCGAGAGATGAACCGTTTGAACGCCGCTAGAAATGCTGCGGTCGAGATATCACTGACCAGTTCTAGATGCAGGGCTCGGGTGGTAAAACATGCAAAGACGGCAATGTATCCCTTGAATGATTTGAGTCCACGGCATTTCATCATTTTCAGATTGAAAGGACCCGCGTAATCGACGCCACATTTGTTGAATGCACGTCCAGGGTTTACTCGAGAGGCGGGTAGATCGCCCATGAGTTGATTAATTGTTTGGGTCTTTCGGAGTTCCTAGCGTTACGCAAATAGGGTATGTCTATGACCGAAAAACTATAGTATAACAATAAACGATCCTGGTAGTTTATTCCAGGTTTGATAGCCGCCATGTATTTTTTTTTGGTCGGAAACATGCCACGAAGAAAGAAAAATGTGTCTAATGGAAGTATATAGAGGTAAGATGTTAATAAGGAAGTCTTTATTGAGGAGGTTAGAAAATATACTTTCTTGTACGATCTAAGCGACAATGGGACAGAGATACCAATTCAGAGTGCGAAATAAATGTTATGGAAACCACTCTAATCTGTCACGTGACCCAAAAATATCTGCCGCCAAACTCAAAATTCAGTCGTAGTGTGAACAGTCTATAGCCAGACGACGGCGTAAGGTAAAATTTCTACCGTATGCTGCGTGATTTGCGCCGGTTTTTTTCGGTCGAGTGGGAATCTAGCTTTATGAGGCACGAAGTTGTCATAGTCTGACGCAAGAATCAGGCCGTCAGATTAAACCTAAGCCGCGTATTTTCCAGTCAGATTTTATATTCTGTTATTTAGCACGACCAGATCTATCAAACAACACCGGATTCATACATGTACCTCATGAGGTAAGAATTCATACCTCATTCGACCATTTTAACCCCCGTCTGATTTATTGATGGCCCCCTTTGATGACGTCAGATTTCATATATTTGGAATCGCCATTTCCAGTTCTATCATTTGCCACCTTCTTTATTCATGTACCTCATGAGGTAAGAAATCATACCTTATTAGGGTCAAACATGACCCCGCCCCCTTCAAATGCCCCAGCTGCGACGTGTAAGACGGCCAAATCTATTAATGTGCATCAAAACTGAATTCATTCCAATGGTCAGACCTTTTGTACTTTATGAGGTAAGATCCAGGCCACCGGCTCTTGGTCTAACATGCTGGCAGGCGAAGTGGTTGTTGGTGATCCGGTGGCAGGCGAAATAAGCGCCAAGGTTGAAATGGAAAAAGTTGGAGTTTTGTCAGTTTTACTTATTATGCTTTCATTTGAATGTGATGCACTATATCCAAGTTTAGTTTCAGGGATATTAAACACAGCTGCGTTGCTATGGGAAGCTGGTTGAGCCTCAGGCTGGATACTTTCAATACTTTGGTGTTCCTTATTATTTGAAATATTTCTTGCAAAGTTCGTATCGTTAACCAATTAAGAACAGATTTGTTCTTTGACTTTTTGGACATGGTTAAGATCCAATAATGATTTCGCAAAGAATTGCAGGAGTCACAGAACGACGTTCACCGCGCATCATCTATTTTAACTACTTAATATGCCCGATAGGGGAACGAGTCACGACCAGCCCGTTTTGTAAAAGTAATAAAACACAAACATCTTGTAGAGGGGCCGTTCACAAAATACGTAACGTGGATACGGATGGAAGCGAGTTTGAATAAATGTTAGTAATTGTTACTGAGAGAGGTAAGTGGGTCATGGAAAACGTTACGTAGGAAATCATATTTTTACACATCAACCTCAACACCTAATCTAGTCTTTATTAAATTTTCCAAAAGCCCAAAAATGAATTTTCAGTATGAGTATAGTCTTAAATAAGGATTTACATTCGATAATATTCCGTACTCTGAGTATGGTTTCGCCTATTTTTCTACGCTTTATAGGGAAACGAAATAAACGAGATAGCTTTATACTCTTAAAACGTTAGTACATGTGGTCATTGGGTTAACCGTGTTTGTTTCGAAGTTAATAGGTATCAGTCTTCCCGATTGTATCTTTTTATTACAAGTGACTCAAAATTGGACGATTTTTGCCTTACACAATTTGTGAATAGCCCCCAGTGAGAGTGTGAGAAAAAGTAAGCTAATCTATTCGGATTGTGGATCGGGCCCATTTAGGAAAGAGGGGTTGTTCATATTGCCTTGGCAGTGGGAGATCTATTATAAGCCTAACTCTCTCGAGAGTAACAAAAATATTTTTCATCCGAGGCCTAACACGTGTCGAAAGGGTGGAATTGTATGCCTTTTTATGTTTTTGAGCTGAATAGTAGACTATTTTTAAAGTTATTTATTTTAGAAGTATTTTCAACATTTTACATTAACTTTACTACTTTTTTGGACTAAATTATAAAAATAATAAAATAAAAATTATTATATTTTTCAATTTCATATTTTTTTATTAAGTTTGAAAATATATTAAAGTGAAATACAAAAACTAAATTCAACTTGGCAAGAAGCCAAGGTCAAGTTCGGAGAAACTCAAAAGCAAACAACAACTTTAATGAAATAAATAAGGAATATTCGAAATGTCTCAAAAACACTGATAAGCCTTGTGAAGGTTAGAAAATTCAACAAGTGCAATCTCAGTGCAGAACAAATTGAAAAGCAAACAACTTTTTGAACAAATAGATAAGAAAACTTCTATACACCTCAACCACTAATAAGGTTTACAAAGAAGCGATAGCATGAAACTGGAAAACCCGACCTTTATGCACAAGTACAAATATTATCAGTTGCTCAATGCACGGTAAAAGTGAGGAACGTAATTTTTAACCAATAGAAACACAGGACAAAACCATCATCTTATTGGCTGTATATTACAACCATAGTTTTCTTATATACAGACATATCACACATGAAATAACTTTGCATGAGTCATTGTAAAAGCTGTATCTAGTATATCCCACTTTAATTATCGGATCCTTTAATCTCTGGCCTAAGATACTTAAACTTTTTAACTTCAAAAGTTTAATGGTTAATATTTAGCAGTATGATTTCCCCGGCCATTTGTATAAAGAATTTACGTGTCCAACGCGCCCTGGGCACAGTTGACGCGCTTAGAAAAGATAAAGATAATAATGTCAATTGTGACATCGTTTTAATAGTAGAAAGGCAGCGATTTCATGCACATAAATTAGTCTTGGTCTCAACTTGCTGGTACTTTCGTACTATGTTCAATGGGAAATTTATCGAGTCAACGCAAAGCGAAGTTGAACTTTCCTTAGTAAGAAAAGAGGACTTCGCGTTCATCTCGGACGATATTTTCGGGGCCCAGATAGACTTCATGGTCTGTATAGAAACTCCTCGTCTTTTACGGCTTAGCGGACATGCTCTGCCTGGACGCTTTTATATTAGGATTCCGGGATTTCATCGCGAATGCTAACTACTTCGAGGACAGCGAAAAGTGGTGCTGCCTCGTCAAGGTTTTCGGTGACCAAGATGCGGTAATCGGTATAAAGGAGAGGTGCCTTCCACGACACTCGTTAAAGATTACGAGTGGACGCGTAACCTGCCATTATTACAAGAAGTATCCATTGGAAAAGGTTTACTACTGTTGAAAACCTTGCGAACTTCGAGAAAGCGCTGAACTACGAAATCAAAGAGGGTAGACAGTTGCGATATTTATTTCTTGCTAAATTTTTGGGGTACTTCCGGTGTTAGGTTTCCTTTTGAGCACGTTATTTCCAGTGTCTAAATTCCACTTCTCCCCCTCTATTATGATCAAAGGCGGGAAGGGACTGAATTTCCGGTTGGTGTACTTGTCTGGAAGAAGACGGATCCCTTGTCTCAAGCGGCAAGTAATATCGCCGCTAAATTATGTCCCAAATAGGATGGTCCCTACAAAATCGCAAAGAAACTAGACCTATTGCGATATAAATTAGAAGACCCAGGGACATGCGAAGGAAAAGCGATCGAGAATATTCAGATTATCGTCGTGGTATTCAATTTAAACCAAAGAAATGTTGTGGAAAAAATGTTAAATTAACTCCTAGGATTATAATTATAGATTGGGTTTTTAGTCATCTCGGGTTTATTGCATTTCCCAAGAATAATGGGAATCAGTGTGTAATACCCCCAATAATAGCGAATACTGCTCCTATGGATAGAACATAATGCAATTGGGCTACTACGTAGTAAGTATCATGAAGCACAATGTCTAAAGATGAATTGGCTAAAATAACACCTGTTAGTCCCACAATGGTGAATAGAAATACGAATCCTAAAGCTCAAGGAAATGATGGGTCCATATTTAGCTTTGCTCCATGAATTGTGACTTCTAGTGGCTTTAACTTTTCACGGCAAGCCATCTCGCGAAAACCGTGGGAGACTGTACGGGAAGACCATTGACTTTTTTCTCCATTCATAGAAAAGAAGAGAGGCCAATAAGGCCCGCCGCCGCAACCGGCCAAAGAACCCCGCCTCTCTCTCTTAAAGCCAACGACGTTTCTCGAGGGGGGATGTAACCGCCCTGCGCCCATCTCCTTTCCCGTCGTCTGCTTTCATAGTTTTTTATACAGTATATATATATATATATTCTTGTTACTATAAATTTTCTCACAAGTGGTGTCCTAAGCGACACTGCAGTGTAAAAGCATAAAAAACTTTTCAAGCGGGATAAAAACCCCCTCCTGTTTCTGTAAAGCGTCTCTCACTCTCCCGTCTCAAAAGTGTCCCGACACGTTTTGCTAATAAATATAACAGTATTTTCGCTGCCACATTATATTTGCGTTTCTTTCCCTTGAATGGATCATTTGGTAATTATGGATTTTTATCTAAGTCATGGACAATAAGTCCTTTAAACGGGAACCTGAGAACTTCTTAGTTTTCTTTTTAATTTAAGTTACTTGTGAATCGTGTAGTTAGGCCCCCTTCCTATATTTAAATTTTACGGTTACAAGTTCATGATGAGAAAAAGCCATATTTACAAATGAATAAAAAAAGAGATACGCCAAGAATTTAAAACAATGCCACACCTAAACTATATCTATATTGTAATAGTAACCTTCCACTGTCTTCTTCTTCATTAAATAACGGTTTCGGACGCTTTTGCGTCTCTTCAAACAGCCTTCTTTTAAGTAGTGACAGCAGCTTGTCGTTTTTGAGTTCCACTACATCTGGCTCGTGATAGTGATTTTCCTTGACGACAAAAATCCCTTCAATGACGGTTACTGTCACGCCGCAAACTTGACCCCCATGCCCTTTCGCATCTGGAAGTACATCTTTCCTCCAACATCTTAAATTTAACTTACCACCTCTTGAACCTCTGTTTTTCATGTATCCATAGTTGTCGGATACATAATCTTTTGATCCAGTTTTCCTTCCCTCATTTGTCTCCATGGGAATTTAGTTACAAACACCTCTATTCAAGCAAAAATTGCTGAGTGAAAGTGCTGGATAGTACAACTTCTTCTCGGATGCCTTCACTCCCTTCACACCTTTTTCTCCCTTGCGAGCTTTTCCCTCCCGACTTGACTTTTCTCCAGTACGAGTGTGAGAAGTTAAAAAAAATACACCCGTCCTATTCCATATACTTTCCCGGCGATGCCGCTTACACTGTGGTAAAGGAGACTGTAGCCGCGCGGCTAACGACTGCGTTTCAACCAATCAAATCGAACTGGAAATTTTCTACTGGACCATGGAGAGATCACGCAACTCCTCTCCCCAACAGAAAATCGACACTGAGGCCCAAAAAAAAAGTTTTTTAAGGGGTAGTTTAGAAATACAACAAGTTACTTTTCGTCGATTGTTGGTAGAATTAGTTATCGTCGAAGGCGAATGTTTTTAAATTGAATATGCGTTCAATTGCAAAAAAGTTTTCAAAATTCCCCGCCTTTGCCCAAATTGCGTTGCATAAATTTTCATCAATTAAGCATTTTTTTCCAATAAGCATAAAAACATTAGGATAATTTAGGAATTCAGAACGTTTTACGCTATGCTATTTAGTACAGTGCAGCGTTCTGCTCACTGCACTAAAGGGTTATTATTTTTTTTATGATTTCCAGCAATGCTCACCAAAACTTCCTCGTTAATTTGCAGAGTTGGAATTTTAAAATGTTGAGCCTATATACATTTTGCAACTGAACTAAAATATTTATATTTAATATATGTATATTTTATGTGTGAAACTATAGTTATATCTACATTGCTATTACTTGCATTTTTTTTAATCGAGGGAGTCTACACGTATATTTTACCCTCTAATGGAGATTAAATGAAAAAAAAAGATATACAATTAATAATTAATTATCCCCGAAACGGGTCTTGGAATGGTCAAATTTTCCAGAAGAAAGTATGTTTATCCGATGTGTAAAACTATACTCTTTCCAAGCCTCTGATAAATAAATCAAGTAAAACTACCACACATATGTTATGGTTCGTGAGACTAACCCTTTATTGCTGGCTGCGTTGCACTTCTCTATACACTTTGTCTGGTCGGCGTAGACGCGTGCCACGAAAGGTTGAAAGGGCGGTAAAATTTAAAATTCCCGTTTAACACTTGTTTCTATCCCCTTAAATATTTTTGGTCTCAACTTTCTTCTGTAATGTATTCCCCCTCCCGTCTGCTGTCTCTGTCCCATCGAGCTATACCACCAGATTTTACAACGGTTTTTCTCGTCTGAGGCTCTCTAGAGGGATTCTAGAAACCTCTTTCCAAACTAGCGTTCATGCGATAAACTCTTTTTATTTTTCGCTTAGAGAAGCTACAGATTGTACATTATTATTCAATTCAATTCAATTCAATTCAAATTTTATTGACTCTATGCAACAACATGCTTTCGCACTTTTTACAGATGCACAGAGTTTATATTAAATTCTGTCAACAATGGTTTTTATATAAAATATAATTAGTATAAATAAATAAATAAATAAATAAATAAATAAATAAAAATAGTCTAAATAAATATGTAAAAATGGTTTAAATAAATAAATAAAAATATATTATTGTCAAAGGCAAGAAATTACTAAGGTAAAAAAAAAAAAAAAAAAAAAAAAAAAAAACAATTGGTTTACTTAGCATCTCTAGAAGTTAATGCTGGGTACTTAGTAAAATAGCTTTAAGTTCGTTTTTAAACTTAATTTTGCTTCCGGTAAAAATATTTGTTTGGTCACATATAGCGTTACTTGTATCCTGGGCTCTCTGTATACTGTTAAGTCTTGGTTTGTCGCAAAGATGAAATAGGGATGGGTTTCTTGTATTTTTAGAGTTAACGCGGAAATTTAGCAACGGAGTAAATTCCAAGCAATCCGCTTTATTATGTAAGATACTGTATACGAACATAATTTCTGTATATTTTACTCTATTTTCAATTGAAAGTAAGTGGTTTTTTTTAGTAGCTCGCAATAACTATATTTCTCGTTTTTGAGAAAGTTTTTGTTTAAAAGCTCAATAAACTTCCGTTGTACCCTTTCCATCCGCTTAATTCCTGTGTTCGCGCATCCACCCCATATAAGGGAGCAATATTCCAGCTTTGGTCGGACTACTGCTATAAATAGCTTTATAAAAACGGATGCACTTTTTAAATTCCTGGCTATCCTCAGAATTCCAAATAAAGTTCTCAAGCAGGTTGAAACAGTCACTGAGATATGGTCGTTAAAATATAACTTGCTGTCTAGTAGACAGCCCAAGTCTTTTATGAGATTTGTTCTCTCGACGGCGATATTGTCGATTTTGTATTGGTGGGTTATTATGTTTGTCTTTCTTGAAAAAGAAGTCACATAAGTTTTTAACGCATTAAGAGGCATTTCATTTTCTTTGCCCCATTTTGTAATTAATTTTATTTTTTCTTCTAGATGGTGACAGTCTTGTACGGTTTTTATTTCGCGGAA
Organism: Phalangium opilio; assembly: GCA_019434445.1. NCBI lineage: Eukaryota > Metazoa > Arthropoda > Arachnida > Opiliones > Phalangiidae > Phalangium > Phalangium opilio. Next base: position 51,435 of record JAEQBA010000417.1, read on the forward strand.
TGCCTTATTATCATCAGCAAATGCTCTTGTTTGCGTTTCCGAACTTGGTTGGTTATATAAGTCATTTATAAAAATTATAAAAAGCAACGGTCCCAAGGATGATCCTTGCGGTACACCATGCTCCGTTTTGTATGTGACTTCTGTTAATTCCCCGTTGATTTTGATAATGTTATTTCTTCCTGTTAGATAACTTTTAAGCCAATTGAAAATATTGCCGCGTAGTCCGTAATGTTCAAGTTTTTTAAATAGCATCGGATGACTCATCCTATCAAAGGCCTTGGATAAATCCATAAAGATGGCGTCGACTTGTTGTTGATTTTCAAGTCGTGGTGCGACGTAATTTATAAAAGATGCTAAATTAGTTGTTGTAGATCGCGAGTTACAAAATCCATGCTGTTCAGCTGCAAGCATTGGCTTGAACCAGGCACGAATGTACTTGTGCATCACCATTTCAAATACTTTGGAGAATACGGAAATTAAAGATATTGGCCTATAATTCTGGACGTCCTTCTTAGGGCCTTTTTTATAAATGGGAATGATTACGGAGGTTTTCCAATCCTCGGGAAACTGACCGCTGGCAATAGACTGGTTGAAGATATGTACGAGTAGCGGAGTAAATACTTCTATGCAGCCTTTTATAATGAAAGCTGGTATTTGGTCTAAACCGGTAGATTTTTTGGGCTTCAAATTTTTAATGGCAAAATATACATCCTTATGAGTAATGGTTAAATGGTGAAAAGATTCACAATTTCCATAGTCAGAAGGTAAGTCTATCTCGCCACCAATACTTGTTTGTCCTATCGTTCCAAACAGCTTTGCAAAGTTCTTGGCAATTTCTTGATTTGAGGTAATTAATATACCGTTTTCGTCCGCAATTATAAGACACTCCCTATCTTTAGGTTTGAGTCTATTATTTACATATGTCCAGAGCCTACCAGGTTTTTCTTTTATGTCGGATACTATTGTGGAACTCCAAATTTCACGATCGATTTTTATTTGCCTCTGTGCTTGTCTTCTATTGTCCTTAAATCTCAGAAGATCATCAGTGTTGTTTGTGCGTTTATATTTTTTATGGTAATAATGCTTTTTGTTGAGGCTTTTTCTCAGCTCTTTAGAGAACCATATTGGATATTTTGAACATCTCCTTCCAGATTGAGGGACGTTTTCTCTTATTATTCTTTGCACTTGTTCTTGTAGGATTTGTACTGCCAAATTAACGTCTTTGGATTCCGTGACATCCGTCCAGTTACGCTCGTTGAGACCTTTGTAGATATTGTCGTAGTCTCCTTTTTTAAAATTAAGTTTGTTTGATTTTCTAGTTTTAGTCGGGGCGATTTTTGCTGGTTCAATTTTGATTTCCAGGGTAAGTGGAGGATGGAACTTATCAATTGGCATGATGTTTGTCACGTCCAAATTGCAGCTAATATTTTCCAAGTTTGTTAGTACCAGATCAAGGATATTACCCGAGCAGTTCGTAATGGAATTAACCTGAGTTACGTTTAGTGCGTGAATGAATTCCAATAGAACGTCGGCTTTTGGTCTGACCATGCTGTTGCAGTAATTAGATGTCAAAACTGTCCAATCGACTTGAGGTAAATTGAAGTCACCGACAATAACTATTTTTCCTTGATATGATTCTAGCTTCTCTTGTAAAGGCGTTAGATAGTTTTCGTAGATACTAACTTTTAAATGTGGTGCAAAATAGTGATTGCCGAGAAGAATGTTACCACCGCGGTGTCCAGTAATTTCAACCCAAACGCATTCGTTAGTTAACTCCAGATCTGATCGTCTTATTAGGTTTAGTGTTTTTTTGGCAATAATAATAGCACCACCTCCTCTCGTCGAATTGTCGGAGTTTTGTTGCCTGTCTGCTCTGAATGCCACCAGGTCGTTAGGTAGGAAATCTGCATCGAAGTGAGTGCCATTGAGGAAAGTCTCCGTGAGACATATTAGTTCAGTGTCGCTTGAAGTTAAATAGGTATGTAAAATGTCCAGCTTTGTACGGAGTCCTCTTACATTTTGATATTTTATCTTTACGATCGTGCTATTCATTGCGTTGGTCAGAGTTACTATTTTGCTCCCTCTTCGACTTGCTGATCACTATCTACCTACGGTTTACTAATGCATTCTTCTTCGGTATAGGTTAGGTCTATTATTTGATCTTTTTGTCCGTCGTATTTGCGATTACTTCGAAGCCATCCCCGAAAAGGTGCAACAATAGAATTTTCTGGCCATATTTCGGGATCATTTATAATGTCAAATTCGGCATTGCTAGCTGCGACGTGGAATGATGCGTAGCTTGGAAACCTAGTTTTGAGGCGGGTTGCCACTATTGATTTTAGTGAGTATTCCTTTAGCAACCAACTGCAAAGTTCTGACGCTGTTAAATGCGGATCTAGTCTTGTAATAAAAACGGCTTTTTTTCTGAGAACTTTTATGCCTTCTGGTAGTATTGCCTTAATCGTTGTAGTTATTCGTTTTCCAAACGTTGGCGCTTTTTTGCTGCTATTTTTCTTTCTTTGTTTACTTTTATATTCCGGTTGGTTGCGAGACCTCGTAGTCAATACTGAAAGTTGATCCACATTTCTGGTCGTTGCATCGCTGTAGGACATCATTGGTGATGTATTTTCATTTTGTTTGTAAAATTTATCTATTTTTTCGTCTATTATGCTCATTTGACCTGTTATGACGGAGTTTTGTGTTTTTAGCTCTTTTAGTTCAGCCGTTACTCTGTCTATTCCCTTTTGTGTATCATCTCTGGAGGTTGGACTGGTGTCATTCGATGTTTTAATATCCTTCAGGAGAGTTCTTATGGACTGGTTTTGTGTCTTGAGATCCGCAATTTCACTTGAGACGTTTTCAATTCCCTCCTCTAGGGAAACAGGTCTTTTTTCTATATTTATTCTAAGATCGTCTAGGGTTTTTGTCATTTGCGTTGCCATATTTTCGACTGCAATTACGTTTTCAACTAGCTGCGGTTGTTGTTTTTGCACTAGGAGACACAAGTCATCCCTCATATTGCGTTGTAATTCGCTGGCATTTTCCGTGACATTTGAGAGTATATGATTCTTCAGAGTACTCATATCTTCAAGTAACTGGATATTCTGTTCTGTTGTTACTACTATTTCTTTTCTAAGTGATGCGATTGTGAGAATTGATTTATCCAACTTTACCTCCAGATCGACACTTCCAGTTTTGTCTATGTTGCCAATAATTACATTCTTCAACAGAGTGAGTTCATCCGATACTTTTTTCTGCTCTAGCTTCATTCCTTGTAGCTCTTCCAGTAGTTCAGTCATAACCATTTTTTGGCCATTGAGTGCGTTCTCGAGAAATTGAGGTATAGCTCTGGTTAACTGTGCGATAATTTCTCTTCCCTCAGCTGTGAGAGGGCCATCTTTAAAGTTTTGCTTCAGATGCTGTGGATTATTTGTAGTCGGTGTAGTCTGTGAGGGCAAGTGTTGACTTCTGGGAGTGATATTAGTTGTTTGAGGTGTTAAAGTAGCGGCGCCGTCTTTCTTGGTATTTAGTAACGAATGCATTTTGGGACATGCGGCGCATACGAAGGCTTCCTTTTCGAAATGAGACAGCTCTTTGTTGATAATACATTTCGTATGTATCCTGATGTTACATTTTGAACATTTTATGCTTTCTTGCCTACCATAAACTTCGCCTTTACAATTTGAACAAGGATTTATTAATTACAATTATTGTTTTCTTACCAGATTTTCGATGGCAGAAGCCCAAAACCTTCCTTATGATCGGCTGGTAGGGAAGAAAAGCGACAGCCTACTCTACAAACAGGATGACTATTTGTATTGTAAATCAATGCAAAAAGGGGACACCATTTATTTCTAATGTTATCGGTACCGTACTAATTGCAAAACTAGAGCTATTTTAAGACCAGGTGCTGAATGTTAGGAAGTGGATTTGGGGTCCCACTATCACACCCCAGAAGAGGATAACATACGTGCGATGCGATTCAAGAAGGCTGCACGTGACACCGCTTCGACCAATCTAGGGAGAGGACTGAGAATTGGATTTGACGAGAACCGTCGAAATCACAACGTGAATGTCTCCTTCGCAAACATGCGTGGGGCATTACAGAAGGCACCCAAGCGTGGTCAGCCCAATCAAGTGAACACTATAGACGAAGTGGTTAACACCTTCAACAATGACGAGAAAGCCCAACGATATAAAAGAACAAGTGATGGTAGGGTTTTAGTAAAGATAATTCTTCCCGTTATCAGGACTTTTGTCTTCGTATCCTTTTACATGGCGGATGCGCTCCTTCACACGATGACTTTTCATTGTCCCTTTGGTAACCCACGCGCAAAACAATAATTGCCATGTTCTAGCAGAACTGTTTCCAAACTTAAAGCTAGGAGTTGCGTGACAAAATTTTAAACATAGACCCTCAAAATCTTATATTGAAATGAACAGTGAATTGTAAAGTTTTCTTTCAACCCCGTATAACTAATATAAGGAAGAACAAAATTATTTCGACATAAATACTACAAGCAGTGCATATTTTCTACTTTGAAACATGCAATTTAATCCCTAATTTCGTACTGCCAAGTTTCAACAGAAAGATAATTCATCATAGCCATTACCAGTATAATAAAAGATTAAAACTACACAGCTATAAAATATGTTGATCTTCATCATTATAAAAAACACAACAACAAGACTTCGATAGGCAAATCAAGAAATATACAGGGCGGAGAAGATCAGAGTGCCCACATTTTTCGGGCATTTTATAAAAAAAAAACTCGAGATCAATGAGGAAATTAATTGTAGTACATTTTCCAGACTCATGGAAATTTAATTAAAGAATTCTCTGGCATCCACTAAACTAATCGTTCATGCAGTTTCAAATTATCACAAAAATGAGAACTTGTAGGAAATCAATACAATAATGTTAATGAAAAATTAGTTTTTGTAAGATATCATAAATTTTGCAAGATTAATCCTGCAACAAACAGGAAATTAATGTCCTTCAGCGCAAATGTTCGATGTGTCTACCTTCCTGATGAAGACATTCTTCAAGTCTGCTGGCCATCGATTCGCGGGCGTGGCGAAGCATTCCTGGGGTGATGTTTGCAATGGCGATTCTAATTCAGGCTTTAAGGTCGTCGGTGGAATCTGGTTCAGTTGCGTATACCTTTCCCTTGAAGAGGAAGAAATCTAACGGAGTTAGGTCAGGAGACCTTGGAGGCCAGGGCGTAGGTCCACCCCTACCAATACATCGGTTAGGGAACTCGTTATTTAGCCACTCTCTTACGGGTAAGGCGAAGTGCGGTGGCGCGCCATCCTGTTGGAACCACATATCCCTCACTACTGCCAATGGTAAATTCTAGGAGAGCGATAGCTCTCTTAGATAAGACTTCATACTGCTCTTAATGTATAAGGAGGGTTTTTTGTTTGGATTTAGTTTTTATTGTATTGTATTAATTGTTTCGAAAAAATTCCACAGAACTACTATTCCGGTCATCAATATGTGGTTAAAATTTCAAAAAGATCCACCCATTAGTTTATTTTATAAAAAATAAAGTTTCTAAGGGTGCTTTTCATTTCCATAAAATTATTCAGCCCTTTTGGTGAAAAAGTTAAATTTTCACATAGAAATAACATGGAGTTTTTCTCCAATTTAGCCATTTTGTGGCCACCCTTTCGAAATGAAATATTTGTTTTTTACGTTAAAGAACGGTTTTATATCAAAATATAAACCTTTTTCTTGGACCATATTTAAGGTTTTTGCGAAAAATTAAGTTTAAGTGCTAAATTTCATGTTTTTACCTCTCCGTGTGACGTAGTCCAGGAGAGGTTCTGAAACGGCCGTGTCTGTGTGTGGGTGTGTCTGTGTGTGGGTGTATTACTATGTGTATAACACTGTATTAATATGTATACCACTATATTACTGTGTGTATACCACTATATTACTGTGTGTATACCACTATATTACTGTGTGTATACCACTATATTACTGTGTGTATACCACTATATTACTGTGTGTATACCACTATATTACTGTGTGTATACCACTATATTACTGTGTGTATACCACTATATTACTGTGTGTATACCACTATATTACAATGTGTGTAACACTCTATTACTATGTGTGTAACACTCTATTACTATGTGTGTAACACTATATTACTATGTGTGTAACACTATATTACTATGTGTATAACACTATATTACTATGTGTATAACACTATATTACTATGTGTATAACACTATATTACTATGTATATCCTAATATAGTACTACCATGAATTTATTTATTAACATGAATATATATCTGCATTGACTTGTTGAACTACATATTCAGGGATGGGAGGGGCTTAGTTTTAGTGACGTCAGAGGATTTCTGTCGGTTTGTTTTTAAAGCTAAAGCTCTTGTCACGCGGAAGGCTAATTATGCTTGTAAATTGATCAACTACCGCATTAATTTAACTCCAACAGCAGGGAAAAGCCAGCATCATCAATTCTCACGATTTAAAATGTTAGTAGTTTACTTTCAACCGTTACATTCATTTTCATAATGGCCTACAGTTTTCAGTTTCAGATTAGGAAAAACATTGCAGGCACTTTTTATAATTTCCTTTAAAAGATCAATATCACTTTCGGACATCGTGTTGAGATATTTATTCACGTATTGGCGATCATTTTTAATATTCAGTTGACGCAGTTTGGTGAACCTAACCGAAAATTGTATCCCTCATACAATTTTGTTAAACTGGTCGTCTGCTGTTCGAACTTCCAGGTGTCTCGATTTTGATTGGCTACCGCGATGACGTTAAACGCGTATGTAATAGAAAGGTCCCTCCCATCCCTGAATAACATGATAGAAAGGCTAATGATACACATATATATTCATGTTAATAAATAAATTCATGGTACTACATATGTACCACTATACTACTATGTAAATAGCACTATACCACTTTGTGAAAAACAAATATACTACTTGGTAAAAGCAACTATACTACTATGTAAAAGGAATCATTTTTTTGAGTTTTACATTAAAAATTTAACCCATATTTTAGGGGCAGCTTTGTTAATGATTTGGACGATATTTAATTGCTGTAAAGTCGAAAGTATATCCCATCTATTTCATTCTTCCTACTGATAGAAGAGTGAAGGTTTGATTTTCAAGATCGTATAATTGACATTTATCTTCCATTAAAACTAGAATATCCGTCGAGACGTTGCGTCAGAAAATAAAAAAAGATTTCAAAAATGTTTTTGTTTCATTACAATTAGAAGATCCGTCAAGACGTTCTGTTAGAATACGTAAGAACATTCCGGAAGTTCAACAGGAGAAAGGGTGACGAAAACGTCTTCATTCAAGGAAACGCCGTCTTCATAGCCACTATTTCACACATGGAATATTTTTGCCCTCACAGCTACAAAGCGGGAAAAGCTTTACATTACGGCACATATCCTTTCCACTCGGTCGCATCCGCTTACCACTTGTCCAAGGCAACTTCGACTACAGTGAAAGACGTCGTCAATATAAGGTAATTAATAGACTTTTCTATTGGCCAAAATAGCTATGTGAGTCTCTCTGTTGCGACAGAATCATGCATTTTTGGGAAACTGGGCATCAAATGAGAGCCAACTACCTGTTGAACCAGCACGCCTGTTCAAAATATCTCAAGACAAAGCGAAGCTTGGAATTCTCGAATACATCTCTCGGTGATGTTGGCGCCATATTTCTCGTGTACATCTCTTCAGTGACGATTTCCCTTTTGGTAATGCCTGGCCAGTTACGACACACTTTCAACAACAGAGATGTGGAACGAAGACTCCACGCTCTCGAACTGGGGACCTACAGCATGCGCTAAAATCATTATCTGGAACCATCTGTTACACTTGAAACGAACCAATCTTAAAAATAAATGTGTTAGAAAATTAAAAACTAAGTTATTTCAAGTGTTTTAAGTGATTTTAACCAGGTTCTTATTTTTGTAGAAGACATCAAAAATGTTTCTAGTAGTAGGTTTAAAATTATTCATGTAGGATATTTTAAACATGTTTCTAGTAGTAGGTTTAAAATTTATATTCATGTAGGATATTTAAAACACGTTTCAAGTAGTAGGTTTAAAGTTTATATTCATGTAGGAAATTTAAAACACGTTTCTAGTAGTAGGTTTAAAGTTTATATTCATGTAGGAAATTTAAAACATGTTTCTATTTATGTGGAAAATTTAAAACTTGTTTCTATTTATGTGGAATATTTAAAACACGTTTCTAGTAGTAGGTTTAAAATTTATATTCATGTAGGATATTTAAAACATGTTTCTATTTATGTGGAATATTTAAATCATATTTCTATTTCTGTGGAATATTTAAAACATGCTTCTATCTATGTTGAATATTTAAAAAATTTTCTTTTTATGTTGATATTTAAAACATGTTTCTATCTATGTAGAATATTTAAAACGTGTTTCAAGCGATAAAAGGTTTTTCACTTTAAATTATTCATTAATCTAAGTTCGCGTAACGAAAATATAGCATTAAGATTTTATATTGGCGAGTAACTACGATAATTGTTCGTTTTCAGCGAACTGGCTGAGTTCCTTGCTTCTAGTAGTATCTTGAATATCACGTCAAATTTTTCCGTTTTCTTACTTTTTCATGGTTACTTAATCACAGCTTTTCAAGATGATCATTATCTTTAAGTGCAATTTGCGAGTTAGCTTTCTTTCACAGGTTCATTATTATTCTCTCTGTATAATTTTCTAATGTATCAATCTGGGAGCACTACGTCGAGCACTAACATCCTTTTCTCGAAGCAGCTCACGGCACTTTTAAGTCCACTGTATCATCGTGATGGGTATAGCTAAAAGTCTGAGATTTCGCTTTTCGCGAGGACTGTCAGTCTTAGCTATAGTTTACAAATTTCAAGTTCCTAACCTAAATACTTTTCAAAATATCGAAAGTGAAATTTACCTTATTATTTTGTAACTCACTGAGCGATCATCAAAATTCTAAGGTACTTTCAGGCGAGATAGAAGCTTAAAATTTTCGATTTCGTTTTAATTGGTTTTATAAAGCACATAAAAATTAAAATATCCTGAAATTTTTATAAAATAGTTCTTTCGTTCTTGATTTTAAAACTAGATGGACCTGCCGTCATTTTAACAGAAATATTCTGGGCTCTTGATGATATAAGTGAACCGAAAGTTAAATACATATTAAAGCTAATAGCAGTAGCAATTTAAAATAATTGTGCTATAACTGATGCTACATCCTTATATTAGGATATAGCAGAAACATTTTTCTGCATATTCTCTGGGGGTCGAAATGGGTAATTCAGGGCAAATGTGGACTAACGTTAGCAATTATATTGGCAAACGAAGTATAAAGAGGAAGTCTTGTTCAAATTTAACTTCCGAAATATAACGATAGGGTCTCGTTTTACGATGTTGCCAAAAAAAGGAGGGTTTTCTACAAAAAGAAGTGAGATCAGATCTAAACCATTAACATGTACAAAAATGGGCCAAACCTCGCTTCATGGCCTCTGAGCCGTAAAACGTTCTGAGATCCCATGTCGAGCCAAGTCTGTCTTTTTCTTCTTATTCAATCGCCAATTGAACAATTATGTTATAAATTAAGTCCTTTTCCTAATTAATAACCAATATTCTTTGACTCTATCATTATTATACATCTTTGTTCGTATCAAAAATATCGTGACTTGGCAATCGCGGGTAAGTAACATTAAAAGGGAGTCGAGGGGATATGTACAAGTTTAATAGATGAGTCATGCATAACCCTATGTACAAGTTTATATGGTGAGTTATGCATATTTTTGATTTTTTCGATATTTTCCGGTAAATTGTTTATTTAGATAAAAATCCGAAATCAGCGTAAACCCTAACATATAGACGAAAATATCATGAATATCATCTGATATTTTTATTATTATCATGACATTTTCGATATTTTCATTACTGTCTGTGACGATTTCTTTAAGATGTTTCTAGCTCCTGCTTCATCAGGTCTGAATTATTCTAGTTTGTTAGTTTTGTTATTGCATGCCATACAACATGCCACGAATTAAGGATCCCGCTTGGGTTTGCATTTTTGCATTAAAAAGCCAAATAACACGGGAAACTGGGCCAAACGTAAGAAATATGGTATGGAAATGCAAGGAGTCCCTAACCGCCTGAGGGTACATCTGCAACTTTGTGATCAAGAAGCTGAAGCCACTGCATCAACTTCAAGTACCATCGTTGAAACTGAAAGTGAACCCAAGTCGGCTGTTTCACTTTCAAAGTGGAAAACGACTGTTGATTCTGCAATAATCTCAACTTCCATCCAGTACAAAGAAGAAATTGATGAACAAATTTCTAGATTTTTTTACGCTACAAATACACCATTTAACCGCATTGAACACATCGAATTCGTCAAAATGTGCCAAAATCTTAGACCAGGTTACATGCCCCCATCAAGGCAGGTGATGGGAAGTCGATTACTCGATAAATTTCATAAGAAAGTATTAACAGATACGCAGAAAGAATTTGTAGGTCGCGCAGTAACAATGGCATTAGAAGGTTGGTCCAATATTCATAAGGGCCCATTGTTTGCGTCTCAATTACCGACATTTTCGTATGTTAAATTGTCAATTGAACAAATAAACGTTATTGTTGTCAGACACTAAATCATAAAACGGTTATGTCAATAATAACAGTCGTTCATTTCGGTTGATAATAAATATCAGGAAAATATCGAAAATATCCGATAATTATCAAAATATCTGATATTTTGATATTTATGAAAATATCATGATATTTTCCAACCCTGATGCCGACTAGATCGGAGGGGCCAGGAAGACATGATGAGAGAGTAAGCGTATTCATTTCAGCTTTGAGGGACGAGAAATTTGTTTCAAGATTTGCCACAGCGTTAGGCAAGGGCGTTAACAAGTCTTTAATGTATATGTTGTCTTTGATCAGGGCGGCTGAGGTTTTGATGAGTTTGGGTCCAATAGCAACAACGTGGGCGGAGAAATGGGAAGTTATTACTATTAGTGGTGGAGTGCAGGGAGTAAAGATCTTCAGAGATATTAACACACAAAATGTAGCAACAGATTATGCAATTATCACAGAGAAACGCCTTATGGGAGTCCTCCACATGTTGCGCGCATTCAGTTTAGGTTATGCTGGGGTCAGATTTAGGCACATTCACCTTTGTAGTTTTCTTGGGTGTTTGTTTTCGACGTTTTGATTGAAGGGACAAGGCTTTTAGCCCAGCGCTTCACGGAAGTTTGCTCCTGCTTAGTAACATCCTCTTCCTCAGGTGAACTTTGCGGAAGAGGCGAATCATATGAGGGGGAGGGAAGTCGGAAAACTGGTTTGCGAGACCGAGGCTGAGACTCATCGAAAGCCTTACCCTCTTTGTCCAAAATGTAATCGTCCACTGCAGCGCAAGGCTTAGCAAAGTCAAGACGCGCATTACATTTAAAATCACACTGAGCGATATATACAGCGACCGATTGAGAAACCGTATGAGAGGGGAGGCTAAATCAATATTATCACTAATATTTTTAACCGGCGGAGATCAGAGACTAAGGGATTTGGCATATTTTCGCGGATCCGCGGGAAAACGAACTGTAACCACCATCTTGAATTACTATTCAAGTGATGCTTAGCGCGTTTTCCCGCCAAAGGGATGCGCTATGTGCACTCTGGATTCTATAAAGGCGGACCACACCCTTTAAATTCCAACAGAACATGGGAGAATTTATTCAAACCATCATACATGACATCAAGAAAATACAAATATCTACATTGAAGTAGAACAGGCTTCGCTTGAGCACTTCATCAACAACCAAAAGAAAAAAGCAACAAAACTAGTTCTTATTGTTTTCAGGCTGCATTTTTTCGTCTATCCTCGTCAAAGCTTTAGCAATGTTGTTGGCTTGAGTCCTTTGAGTTTCCAGACTTATCCTTTCGTTATCGTTCCTAGCCATTTCATTTTCAGTCGTTTTTTTCCAAGCAGACACGAACATGAGTAGGGCTTTTTGGCTCTTTCCTTCGAATCCAAACATAGCGGAAGATTATAAGCCTTTGCGCTAATGGCAAGGGTCGTTTCCTGCTTTGCGTACTAAGCAGCGACTCAACTAATAGCAAGCAATTATGAAACAAATAACAAAGATAAAGTAAAGAAAGATATTATGAAGAATGAAATCGAAACCAAGCTTTAGTTACTTTTAGTGGGCACCTGACTTTGAATAAAGGGTGTTTCAATTTTTACAAATACCTTTTATAAACCATTGTTATAACCATGTTTATTTAAAGGAGTTTTCTTCCGCGGTCTAACCCGGTTTCTCCTTTCCATCAAAACTTGCAGTGGTTAACGTTAATAGTTAGTATAGGGCGCTGTAGGTTAGCTGTGGCATAGGGGCTAGCCACCACCCCTCTGTGCATTGTTAAGGGACCCACCTGTAAATAAGCCACAGGCTTAGTGTGGAAATCCCTTCGTAGACAAAGCTTAGATTATTATTATGTCGTACTCGCAAGTGGCAGGTCGATGAGCACCTTCATCCAAAGCAGAAGGCGGAACGCTGTTCGAGGAATCTTCAGCGACCCTGGAAGAACGAGGTTCGGGCTGCTTGCTCCTAGATCTGGTTGCGAAAAAATAATGTCAATGACATGGTCAATACATGACGAACCATTAGTAACATTTGATCTTACCATAATAGAAGCTAGGTCTGATAATAGGGATGTTTCCCAACCTTCAGTCAAAACTGAAGGACCGCTGTACGAGCAGCTCGATCCTGGATCTGGTTCTGAAATAGATAGTGTTAATGACATGGCAAATACTTTACGAAAATTTAGCAAAATTTCACTTTACCTAAATATGAAAAACACGAAGCTCCATCACTTGATATCAGGATGTCTTCACATTCTTCTATAACAGGTGAAATATTGATTTCCTAAAGGCCCCTGCAACAAAAATCAACTGCGGGGACAGTACGGAATTTTAAATAGCTGGACGGTTTTTTGGATATTCTGATTTGTGACCTTAGACCGTACCCTACAGTGCGAAATGTCCGCCCAGATATGTGTCTTGCTATCCCAGTATCTACGCACGTTTACTACGGTTGATTGCAAAATACACTTAATGGATACGAAATCGGTAAGCGAATGGACAAGAAATTTGCAACCAAACGGTCATATAATTAGCAGGCGAATGAACACGAAATTGGTAGTCTAGAGGACACGAAATTTGCAATCAAACGGTCAGAAAATCGGCAACTGGGTGGACGCGAAATCAACCGGTAAACGGTTATGAAATCGCAAGGTGAATAGAAGCAAAAACGGCTTGCGAATGGACACGATATCGGCTTGCGAATGGACACGATATCGGCCGGGAAAAGGACACGATATCGGCTGGCGAATGAACACGATATCGGCTGGCGAATAGACTCGATATCGGCTGGCGAATAGACTCGATATCGGCTGGTAAATGGACACGATATTGGCTGGTAAATGAACATGATATCTACTGCCAAATGGACACGATATAGACTGGCAAATGGACAGGATATCGGTTGGCAAATGGACAACATATGGGATTGCGAATGGACAACATATCGCCTGGTAAATGGACTAGATATCGGATTGCGAATGGACACGATACCAGCTGGTAAACGGACAGTTCCAAGCATTCCGATCGAAACCATAATTGGAGGGCCCATTGGACCGAACTCCCGCAGTTTTGGCGACTTTCGAAAAGTGTTAAATAGCTTCTTAAGACTGCACTTATCGAAGGTGTTCATTGCTATTTAATCTCCAATAATAACAGAGTAGCAAAGAGTTATATTTTCAAACGATTTGAAGGCTTAGGTAATTTTAAGGGAATGGTGAAATAAGCTATAATCCGTAACACTATGCTTTGATATTATTGTAAAATTATGCTTATACGGACAAATTTGTATTAAAATCTGGGTAAATTAACATTTTACAGTTAGTTGTTGAAATATAATGGATTTTTAAAGAAAATTGTGCTTGTAGTTCAAATATACATCAGCAGAATCGTGGAACTTTAGTGGAGAATAAGTTTCGATATTATTTAGGTTTTCCTAACTTTTAACTCAACCGAAATCCTACACCTTGGGAAGTTCACGAAGAGTGTGGGAGTCGTGAGCACTTGACAAGCATGCCGCTATCCGTCCGCTGCTAGTAATCTGTCACCAAGGAGTATTATTAAAGGAAACCACACAATTCCGTAAACTTTTATCATTAAAATAAAATAACAGAAGTTTAAAATGAAAAATGGAACAAATTGAAAAAGTAGAACGTTGACATTAAATAGATACAATCCTAATAAATTCCAACAAACTCGACGAAGTTGGAACCTCAAAAGTAGAGAAGTCTAAATTGAGCACGCGCGAAACTTAATAAATCGTAATTAGTGGACTGTCTGATTAGAGTACTAAAATAAGGAAGTCTTAGACTTAACATGGGAAAGCCAGGGGAATGTCTCATTAAAAGATAAAACCAAGGAAGTCAGGGACTGATATAATGAATAAAATAAAAACCCATGACACCTACAATATCAAATAACAATACTATATAATGGATATCAGATACTGAAATGTAGCGAAGCCAGCGGACAGTCCGCCGGCTTCTCTATATGAAGTCTCGCATTTTCAGTTATAGTCTGGTTATGAGAGAGTACACCGGCTTCTCTAGCCTATTTTAAGTCTCGCATTTTCAGTTATAGTCTTGCCATGAGACAGTCTGCCGGCTTCTCCATTTTAAGTCTCGCATTTTCAGTTTTAGTCTGGTTATGAGAGAGTACACCGGCTTCTCTGTATTAAGTCTCGCATTTTCAGTTTTAGTCTGGTTAGGAGACAGTATGCCGGCTTCTATATATTAAGTCTCGCATTTTCAGTTTTAGTCTGGTTATGAGAGTACACCGGCTTCTCTAGCCTTTATTAAATCTCGCCTTTTCAGTTTTAGTCTTGTTATGAGAAAGTCCACCGACTTCCATATATTAAGTCCCGCATTTTCAGTTATAGTCTAGCTATGAGACAGTCCGCCGGCTACTCTATATTAAGTCTCGAATTTTCAGTTTTAGTCTGGTTATGAGACAGTCCGCCGGCTTCTTTATATTTAGTCTCGCATTTTCAGTTTTAGTCTGGTTATGAGACAGTCCGCCGGCTTCTTTATATTAAGTCTCGCATTTTCAGTTTAAGTCTAGTTATGAGACAGTCCGCCGTCTTCTCTGTATTGAGTGTGGCGCGTTCAAGTTATACTCTTGTTTTAAGAGACAAAACTTGAACGTGCGAGACTTAGAGAAGCCGGCGGACTGTCTCATAACAAGACTAATATTTGAATGAGCAAGACTTAATATATAATAGCTTGCGAACGGTCTCAAAACAAGAGTAAAACTTGAACGCGCCACACTTAATACAGAGAAACAGGCGGACTGTATCATAACCAGACTTAAACTGAAAGTGCGAGACTTAATTTATTCAAGTCGGCGGACTGTCACATAACAAGATTAAAACTTGATCGTGAAAGACTTAAAATGGAGAAGCCAGCGGACTATCTCATAACCAGACTAAAACTGAAAATGTGAGACTTTATATAGTCAAGCCGGCGGACTGTCTCATAACCAGACTAAAACTGAAAATGCGAGACTTAATATAGTTAAGCCGGCGGACTATCTCACAACCAGACTAAACTGAAAATGCGAGACTTTATTTAGTCAAGCCAGCGGACTGTCTCATAACCAGACTAAAACTGAAAATGCGAGACTTTATTTAGTCAAGCCGGCGGACTATCTCACAACCAGACTAAAACTGAAAGTGCGAGACTTAATATATTCAAGTCGGCGGACTGTCACATAACAAGAATAAAACTTGATCGTGAAAGACTTAAAATGGAGAAGCCAGCGGAGCATCTCATAACCAGACTAAACTGAAATTGCGAGACTTAATAAATAGAAGCCGGCGGACTGTCTCATAACCTGACTAAAACTGAAAATCCGAGACTTAATATAGTCAAGCCGGCGGACTGACTTAATATAATCTTGGGTAAGAAAAAAACAGGCTGAATTTAGAGCATTAGGAATCTGTCAAGTGACTAATAAAATTAGTAATAATAATGGCCTGTTTACTTTATTGCTTTTAGGCTTGTGTTTACATGTATTATCAGTCCCGAGTTTTTAAGACACCTAGCAGACACACGGACTGTTAAAAGATTGTACTGCGGAGCCCATGTGCTACTGGGGTATCGAATATGGCCGTCGAATATGTCTCAGTATCAGAGGCACCGAAAGAAATTCTTTGGATTCTACCAATGTTGACAGAACTGAAATCCTTTAACATATCAGTTAAGCAACCAACACTTGTTTGTCATAATCAATCAGCAATCTACGTTTCGCGAAAAACGTGGAAAATCAAAGAACCAAACACATCGACATCAAGTATCATTTCATAGTAGAAAACGTAGAAGACAGAATATTTTATTTGCGTTATGTTCCATCGAAGTTTAACCGGGCTGATATTTTTACAGAATTGTTGCACTAAAATACCTTTCAAAACGGTGTTAAAATGTTACATTTGTGTCAAGTTCAAATAGAGAGAGTGTGAAAAAAATAGCTTATAAGATTAGGCTTTAATTGATTTGAACTTAACTGATATTAGGAACGTTGGCTGTTTGGACTTTTGACCCAGGGGGTTAGGAGTAAACAAAAGACCACGGACTAGTCACTTGTAGTTTGTACGTGTTAGGGTTAATATGTTTCATTCATTACTCAAATAAAGTATTGTTTATTGTTACTTAGACATTATCATTTCTTCAATTCGATTCAAATTAATAACATTAACATCAATCTATTATTGGACAATTTACCTTGGTGTGACGAGGGCCGTCATTTCTAGAGAAACACCAACTATACATAATAGCGTTTCCTAACTCTTTTATCTTATCAATTAAAGGCTCTCTGCAGTTAAAATTTTGGCATTTTTTGCCATAAGCCTTTTCTACAAGGGCACTCAAGCCTTTTAAATTAACGATCACCAGGTTTGAATTCAGGATTTCTTCTGCGAATGAGTCTGTGTTCCTTACGTCAGCTGGTTCTTTTAGAATGTCAAAGCTGATTTATTAATTGAAATGAAATCAAATTACATAAAACCTTTTTACATTTTCATCTATGATTAAATCATCGAAAGACTCATCATTTTCTTCATCACTTAAAAGACCAAATATACAAACTATCTGGCATATGTGAATATCATTACATTTTGGGTTTCGTCTTCTTCAGTGAATTTATTAGTGAAATTTAGGGGGTCATCTCCTTTTTGACGTCTTATAATGGGATAAAACTACTTAGTTGGATTTCACACCAAATTTACAAATATTTGCTTACTCTTCATCTTCTTCACATGGGACCTCCGATACAGGTTCTAGCATACTTGGCTTATCCTCACAAATCGCCTTTGCCATTCTTAAAAGATATATAATTAGCAAGCTGAAATTAGTTTTCAATAATCTTCGAAATTTTAAATCAAACGGAAGAAAAACAGATTTACATGTTAATTTTCTAAAAAGTAACTAGTGGCTAAAAAATAGCATTGAAAACAAGCACTGTCAGTGCTCAGTGATACAATTTCCCGCCAACTTTCAGTAGCAGACGGTTGTTGAATAAATAAAAAATGCCGGTCAAATTTTAATAGCCAATCAGGTGGTACGTACAAAGTAGTATAGCTTATTTTTGCCAGAAACATCTAGAGTAAATAATACACAACTCAATATACATATACAATAATACATATCTCCTTAAATATAAAAATTCAATAAATTTTTGATCTACCATCAAGTCTTCTCATTTAAAATAAAGCTAAAGTTAGTCTGCAACAATGGACCAAAGATATCGGCACAACCAAGACAGAACCTGGGTAACATGCTAGTTTTTACTCCGTGTGGTAATGTATTAACCAACGGAGAAATGGGCTAATACCCAGTTAGTTTGTGGGTCATTATTTCCATTTTCGACAAATGTCGCTGCTCACTAGTGGCGGATTTTAATGAAACTTTTTTGTGGGTAGATTTCACTGAAATAGTTGAAAGGTTGCTGAATGTTAACTTCTAGCATTTCAATGACTCTGTTCTGTATACAATTTTGTTGAGATATTGACCAACTTATGAATAAAATTTTTTGGATTGAAAAAGTGCGTTGAAGGAATTGAAAATGTTTAAAACGCATTTAATAAATAGCAGATAGCACTTCTTAAACTCATTTCTCAGTTCTGAAAGTAAATTTTCAGCCGTTTTCAACTTGTCTGCAAACACTGCTATTTACTTTCTAGAACAGTCCAGTTTTCCAATATTCGGCAGACACATTGATGTAGTGCTAGTCAACGTGTAGCTGCTGGTTTTAATATTTTTCTTTTCAACATTTAAAAAACTCTTGCATTTCACTTAATTGTACACATCGGTTTGCCGAGCCACAAACATATGTGGCAATGTTTCTAAGAAGGTATTCTAGTGAACGTGGTAACTGTTCACAAGCTTTAGAAGCAACCAGAGCTGATGAGTGATAAACGCACTTTAACAGAGTTGCATTAGGAACGTTCTGTTTATTACGCGAAAAAAATTTGTTGCGTTCACCAACTATCACATTGGCACCATCTGGTGCCACCCCTTAAGGCTCATTTACATGCACGATTGTATCTTGTAAAAACCGGATTTTGCTTGAACTATTTTAAATATTTTCTGCACAAGCTCAAGCGCGGCCATTTACATGACTACTTGTAGCTTCGCTTGTTCCTTGGTTTGGTTTTAAACAAGCTCAGTCTGAAACCAAAACGAGTTTGGTTTTTTTCTAGCAAGCACCAAAAAAGCTACCTCCATCAATAATTTTGACAAAATTTTAACAGGGTATTAGTTATATACCTGGCCTCTTTGAAATGGCAAATGTACCAAATTGACGTTATGAATATCAAAGGCATATTTGTAAAATTAGTCTTAAGAAAAGTTTGAAACATTAGGCTTAACCAGGAGTTCATAATAACTCCTCTTCGGGGGGGAGGAGCCCGTACCAACAAAGTTTCGCCGTAAAGCTCAGCGGATTCATACACCGCTTAACTCCCAAATAAATAGTTACCCCAATTTTTAGCGCCTACGTGCACTAACTTCCACACTTCCGCTTTAGCACTATTTTTATCTTGTGATTTTGGGAGCGAAAATGGCTCGCGTCGGTGTCTGTCGGCGCGGTGGAAATTAAGCCTTGGCTAAGAACTTTTTCGATGGTTTCTAGTTCTCTACAAAACATTGAAACCATCGTCATTAATGTTTTGTTGTGATATGTGTGAGTGACAATACCGTGGTTAAATAAGAACGGTTTGGACAAATTTATTCCCACTGTCTTTAATATAAGAATTGCAACGTGTTTCTACGTCCACCATAGTCGCCATTTTTCTTAACGACGGAGAGCCCAGCCAACGGAAGTTTTGGAACGAAAACCAAGGAGCATAGATAGCACAACAGTCTACTGTAACGTTGTATGTCCATCAGCAGGCTAGTCCTTTCAATGCGCAACGACAAAATCTCGTTCTTCGCGATTTTTAGCATTATCTCTATGGCCAGTTTCGTACTCCTCCCCGCGAAGGTGGGTTATTATGAACTCCTGGCAGGGTTGGCAAAAATCCGGATAATTTGAATAAAATCCAGACCAGTGGTTTTTATTGGATTATCGCAGCTGCAACCGGATTTTATTGGATTTATCCGGATTTTTTAAAAAATGAGTCATTTTAGGTTTTTTTGAAGGCAAAGTACTTCTGTTTAGCTCTTATTTAAGTTTTGGGGCACTCCCCGACCCGACCCCTAGCCTCGGTTCCAATATAAAATCGTTTAACTGCTAAAATGTTTTCATGAAATCTATTTCTTTCCTGAGTGCACGAGCCTAACACTAGCGCGGCTCCAGTGGATCCCTTACAAAGGGACTTTCCTTCTAAACTCCGGGTTTGGCTTGGCAAAGGCTAGTGGGCGGGATTTATACATGCACGCATAAATCCTGCCCACAAATGCCTCTAGCTTTCCCAAGCCAAAACTGGAGTTCGTAAGGAAAGTCAACCTGTAGGGGATCCACTGGAACCACGCTATGCTATAAGTTCGAGTGATACTGGTAAAATATTGTAAGCTGAAACTGGACAGTAACTGATAACATAACTATTAGTTTTATCATTAATAATAAATAATCTTTAGTTATCGCTTCATGTATATTTGCCTTAATTGTTTCTGGTTGTATTTTAATTATTTTTATGGCACAAATTTGATTTTTCCCCATTCATAATTAAGCCGGATATTTTAGGTGGATTTTTTTAAGTGGATTAATCCGGATTAAACCAGGTGGTTTAAACCGGACTGGATAGGTAGTTGCCAACCCTGAGTCCTGGCTTAACGAAAATCTGAACAATTTCATGTTATATCTTAAAATATATTTTTGAAAGCATGTAAATCAAAATGCTTGAAGCTTGCGCTTGAGCTTGTAAAAACGTAAATAAAAATATCTCGAGCTCTGTCACTAGCAAAAAGTTCACGCACAAGCAGAAATTTAGAAACCATGTAAATCAGCCTTTAGAAAATTTCTATGGGGATGTTAAACTTTGATAAAAAAGCACATAACTTTTCATAAATCTTCTCGACTGAGCACTCCGTGGCATCCAAAAAATTAATTCAAGTAATTCAGTTCACATTCTCCTGTTGACGGTGAAGCGTAATGGACTAGTAAACAAATAAATTTTGATGATGAAATGTCTGTGCTCGCAACCACCAATATCGAGTATGGCACTTCTTGAAGATAGTTTATAGTTTCTTCAGTTTCATTTTGGCTACAACATGTTTAGTTATTCAAGTGCATTTGGTTGAATCAAAAAGAGTTTCTTTTGAAAGCGGCGTTGAGTGGCCAGTCGTTTGAAACGCTAAATTATCATCTTTAATTATTCCAGTGCATTTGGTTGAAACAAAATAGCTCCTTTTGAAAACGGCGTCAAGTGGTCAGTCGTTTTAAACGGTACATAATGGTCAGCAAAGAAACTGGCAAACTTTTTCTCATTTTTTTAATGTTTTCTTTCAACTGGTTCTTCTCACCTTGCTTTGAGAAAATATTTCATAAATAACTTTCCATATCTTTGGTTCAGCACTTGTGTTTATAACCCAAAGCATGTTGAAAAAGATCGCTTTTTTCAAAACAAAGCATAACTTTACAAACAAAAAAAAACATTTCAATGGATTACCGACAACAGGTTTAAACCAGCCTTTAAAAGTATCCTCTTTCTTCCACCGAACACTGAATTTCTTGAGGTGGATTTTGGGTTTTTCTTCTCCGATCAATTTTCCCCTTTCAAACTTTTCTTTTTTTGTGTAGATGCCATGACTAAAGTTATATCACTGGAGGCTAAGAAATTGAAGAGAAATATTTCTTGTTGAATATTACTACTTATTATTAATAGGACGTAACATCATTAAAACGTTAAGCCTAAAAACCATTTGCCTTAGGTACCTTTTGTACATGAGACATTGCGGGAAAAGGTAGGGCTGTGCTAGCCTTGATTTTGATCGTGTTCGATTTCGATATGGATGATCGAAAAATACCAAAGTCGAATTCTGTAACTTTTTTCCGGCCAATTTTTTTTGATTTGAAATCGAAATCTGATTTAGATATCGAAATCAATTTCGACAGGGAAGTCTCCTGTGAATTAGCTTTCATTATCTATTTTGACCATTCACAGCACTCGATATCCGCCTCATTTGAGCAGACGACGTTTGAAGAAAAAACATTTCAACTTCGGCCTGTTTATTGTAGCAGAAATGGCCGCGATCAATTTAGCACGGATTGAGCTAATTTATATCACGTTTCAATATTGATAGAAGAAGAGATTTAAGAAGGCAGAGGTCATTAGAGATCGCTCCAAAACCAAAGCCTTTAAATTCTCGGGTATAAACTTTAGGCGTTAATACAGGCTTGAGAAACATATAATGTTGAAGTTGTGCAGGGAATTTTGGGGCCTTTATCTAGGCAAAGAAGGTCGAATTTCGATGTTGATTGCAAGGTTTTTTTTCAGTTTCTAAACTTAAAAATATAGACTTAATATAATAGTTTTATTTTAGATTTTAGTTGCTCTTCGTTTCTATGCTGTTGGCTCATAACAACTATGTGTTGGGCAAGATCTGTTTTTGGAAGTCAGTCGACTGTTTCTAGAATATTGACTAATGTCACTAATACAATCGTTGATAATTTGACTGAAAAATCAATAAGATTTCCATTATCAGAGGCAGAAAGAATGGCTGTACAAATTAGGTAAGTTATTTTGCATAATTCATGGATTTGAAAGTTACTCTGTTTAGGCCACTATCTTATTATCTAGTTTCCAAAGGCCCTTTTGGATTGTATTTACATTAAATTTTTACAGATTTATGGAAAAGATACATTTCCCCGGCGGTATTGGATGCATCGATTGCACATGTTGCGATTGTTCCCCGTGTCAAAGTGAATGGTGAAAATAGAGAGTGCCTGTTTGATAATCGAAAAGGATATCATTCTGTCAACATGGAAAATTGGAATTTATGAATTTTATTTTTGATATTGTTTATCTAAAGTAGAATTGTGAGTATGATCCCTTTATTTCGCAAGCCAATGCAAAGTATCCGGGGTCAGCTCACGATACGTATATCTATAAAACCTCAGAAATATCGCCTTAATTGGAGCGAAAGTTTCTTGATGGATCATTAAAAAGATGTTGACTGTAAAGTATATAGATAGTTCCTGTAACATTTAATGTATATCTCTGCATTGTGTAAAGCCATGAAACTACCCAAAAGGTTCATGGTAAAGCTTACTATCTATTTCCTAATTTTTCAGGAGACAGTGGTTACCCATTATTGCCATGGCTCATTACTACTATTACGAACCCTGCCAAAAACACTCCACAAGAGAGCTTTTAAAGCGAGAGCAATCAACCCAAATCGTTATTGAAAGATGTAATGGTGTACTGAAACAAAGATTCCGATGCTTACTAAAAGACCGAAAGCTCCACTATTCTCCACAAAAAGCAACAAAAATTATTTTAGCCTGCGTAGTGTTGCATAATATTCTAGGAGAGCGATAGCTCTCTTAGATAAGACCTCATACCGACTTTAATGTAAAAGGATGGTTTTTTGATTGGTTATAACTTTTCTTGTATCGTATTAACTGCTTTGAAGAAATTCCACAGAACTACAATTCGGGCCCTCAATATGTGGTTAAAATTTCAAGAAGATCCACCCATTAGTTTATTGTACAAAAAATAAAGTTGCTAAGGGTGGTTTTCATTTCCATAAATTAATCAGCCCTTTTGGTGAAAAAGTTAAATTTTCCCATAGAAATAACATGGAGTTTTTTTTCAAATTTAGCCATTTTGTCGCCACCCTTTTGAAATGAAATATTCGTTTGTTACGTTTGGGAACGGTTTTATATCAAAATTTAAACCTTTTTCTAGGACTATTTTTAAGGTTTTTGAGAAAAATTAATTTTAAGTATGTTTAATTTTAAATTTTAAAAACTACCCCAATCTGCGATATTTTAGCATGGATACGCTGTTTTATTCATAAATATCAGCGCGACCAATATTGGCCTTTTTTTACGTATAGTTGCGTCATAATAATCCGATTGTTTTTTCTTAATGCCTTTTGGTTGAAATGGCCTATCGATAGTGAGATAAGACTGCTTTAATATTGCCGCCGTGACAAATTACCCCGTTTGTGGCCGCCATTTTTTTTAAGGGAAAAAATTTGAGAGTGGGTCCTTCTTCGTTGCCATTTTCATATTTTTTGAGGATTTGCTCATGGATGGATTTTAAATATAATATAAAGTAGGTTTCAAGCTTTAATATAAGCCTAATTTCATAATTTTCCACCTTTTTATTGTCCCACAATCTATTTCTAAACTTGGCACTTTCTTTAAGGCGGTGAAATTGCGCTAAGCCTTGGCTTACCGTTAATTTTTGCCATTTATAAAAATGTTTACCTCTTGTTGTTACTTCGCCTTCTCGTATCGTCGTATTTTTAAAGTTTAGACTTTGAAAGTAGTGCTTAGTTTTCTTAAATATTACTTAATTGTATAAAATTTCAATATTATAATTGCCTAAAACGTCCGTATTAACGAATTCAATGTTTTTTGTTGAAGGGACGCGCCTTGCATTTGAATTTCGTTCCCTCGAAACTACCCCCTTTAAGAGACCGGCCGCCGGAGGCTTTTTCTTTAAAGCCCTCTCGGTCGCTCGTTCAGCCCCGATTCCCCCGAAAACAGCTGTAGTGATTTAGTAGTATTTACCAAAAATGTATGCGGTCAGTGTGTTGTTTTTGCATTTTAATGCTTCTAATCGTGGTGCACGTCGAGGTTTACGAATCCAACGTGTGTTGCGTAATGAAAATCAAGGGTGGATACTATATGATCAATGATCTATGCTTTAAAAGGAATTTGACGGCGACAGTCATGCAAAAACGGTATTAGGCCTTGCCAAAAGTTGACTAAGCTATAGTGAGCCTTCGTCAGTCAATGATATAAGAAATTGACCCTCGGATATCCTCTGACTAGGAGATGGTTATAAAGTTACTAACTCTCGATTTTGGAGGTAGATACTGTCTAGTGACACTTAAAGTAACGACTTAATCTTATAAACAGACTACCATCATAAGCCCATATCGTAAATTCACCGATGTTGATATCTAAGCTTACTTGAAATACCAATACCAATTTTTTTAACTCAATGAATCTTAAATATCAACATCAAAAATTATCTTCTGATAGAGATATCTACTTATATTCCATTCAAATTTCTCGCAACATTTCAAATTAACGAATAGAAATGTGCAAATGAAGTTCAAACTGATTAATTGGGCAAATTGCTATATTGGTCACCATTACCGATCACAGATAGATTTGCGCCCTTCAGTAGTGTTTATTATGCTTGTGAAATGGTAAGCAAAATCTGTGATTAAAGTTTAAAATAGACATGAGCAAAAAGGCTTTATTCATATCAACTCGATTACCGAATATCTAAATTTGACTAAAATTAACAAAAATATTCTATTCATGGTTAAAAATCTTGTTTGAAGCATGCAGCAAGCCATCTAATCCTTATTTACCTTTTTTGAAAAAAAATAATAGGTTGATACCTCTTTCAGTAGATGATTCATTGATATTTCAGTTTCATTGAGTTTAAAAAAATTCGTTCCACCATTGGTTGATTTTCAATATTGACCAATCGAATCACAAATTTTAATAACTAAATTATTAAAACCGGTTCAAAACCATATTAGTTTTGAAACGATTAAATTATAATTTTAAACATATATACTAGTTAATTCCTCGTAGTCGTAGGTAATTAGTTTATTTCCTTAGTGAAATAATGCTGAATATTATATACACAAAGTAAATAATAAATTAACTTCTAAAATTTAAATGTAAAGTGTGTGCATTATTTCCCAATTAATAAAAGATATCCACCTATTTTCATTCAAATTAATTACTAATTTGTGGATAATGGATAGAAAATGTCGAGCTCTAATTGCGATATAGCTAAAATCAATCCCACAGGCTATTATTATACAATATAACCTTTGCCCTATGTTTACTGTTTTGAATTTTATTTGTAAAATTAAAACATAAAATAGTATTACAATTTTTTTAATTAAATAATTATTAATAAATTTCAATAAAATAAATTCTGGTTAAATACATAACACTACTTTTATTAATTTTCTGAAATTATCAGAGCTAAATATCAAAGACACATATTTAATTGCTCTCATTTCGACACAACTGCAACCGTATAGATTTATTCATTTAATAACATTTCTCATTTCTAATTATTTAAATTCAAAGGGCTGTAATAACTTTTAAAGGTGAAAACCTAGCTGACTTAGAAGTAAAAAAATACCAGGCTGCCAGAGTTGGCCATTCTCGCTTATGAGAAATGAATCCTTGTCATATGCATCTCTGGACTTTTGGAGCTCCAGGACTCCCAACTGAATCAGGGTGGGAAATAGGGATTTTTTAAAACTAGACATTGGGCCAGCGACCCCCTGCCCAGGAATAAATGAACTGGTCCATGACCATTGACCAGGGCGCGGCGTCTGCTAAACTAAAGAAGTGGGTAATTAAAATAGTTGAGATAATGTCTGGACCCTGGTTACCCTAGAATTTCCTTAGTGGTCCTGTGGACCACTGCTCACCCTCCGATTTAATTTTTAAACTGGTCATTTTCCCTGTGCCACCGCCTTATTTGCAACGCTGAACTGAAGATTTCTTTTGACCGGACCATAGCCTACTCGATCACGCGCAACACGTCGCAAGCTGCTTGCGCTATAGCGCGAGTCAGGGTGGGAAATAAGGATTTTTTAAACTGGACATTAGGCCAGAGACCCTCCTGACTTGGAATAAATAAACTGGTCCGTGACCATTGGCCAGAGCACGTCGTCTGCTAAGCTAAGGAAGTGGATAATTAAAATATTAGAATTTTAATTGTGGACTCTGGTTACCCTTGAATTTTTTAGTAGTCTCGTGGACCACTGACCCCCCTCCGATTTAATTTTTGAACTGTAACAGGCAATTTTTAAACTCGTCATTTGCCCTGTGTTACCGCCTTATTTCCCACGCTGGCGCGAGTTGCTTTGCGTTGTCGAGTGCGTAATGGAGCGGGCTATGCCTGGAGTCCCAACCCCCGTTACTTACTACCAAAATACCCACTAGCATAGCCCACTCGATCACGCTCTCTTTTCCCCGGCTACATATTTTGAAGAGGGCACTTTTTAGGCGTATTTTAACAATCTTGGATCACCTTTGTGGACTTTTAGGGTAGCCCTTATAAATTGAGTCTTCATTGCCCTGACTATATTGTGTTTAAGGTTTATAAGCTTAATATCAAACAGACGTTAGTTAATGCTACAAAAAGTTCGAAATTGATAATCTCGGATCGTCTTTGAGAAGTTTTAAGGATATCCGAATTTCATATTGGGCTTATGAAAAGTTTGAGCTAAAGGTTAAACAGACATAAATCAGCGTCTTAAAAAATTGTGTAAAACTGTCAATTTGGTTCGATTTGTGGAATTTTTAGGGGAGCGCCTCGCGTTTCAATAAAGGGTTGTAAAAAATTGTATTATGTTAATTACAATAAGAATACAAACTTTCAATGAGTTACGTTTTTATTTTTTGGAGTATCATTATAAATAAATAACTTGAGCTAAAGTTACGGTCCCTTTTATATATGTTTCTGCTTAGTGTAGATTTTGAAAATGTAAAATAGTTTCTTAACAATCTTAATTAAAATGAAGACTGAAGGAACAGATATTAGTCAAAAATGTCTTGATTAGAATCAAGTCCTAAAAAGTATCGATAAGACTGAGGTTATCACTTGACTGAAGGATCAGATATTAACTTTTCTTTTTAATTGAAACTTAAAGGCATGCTTAAGAAAAAAACAACGTTCCATTACCGTTTTCCGTTGAAATAACTTATTTTACAGGTAATCAATTTCAAAAATTTACTTATCTCGGGTTTTCGGGCACAATTCCATTCCCCCAAAACATTTATCATTACATTAATTACTTTTGAGAGATAACGTGTCAAAATAAGCTTTAAAACAATAAAAAACTGAATGAGCGGTCTGTTTAGCCATGACCAAAACCTTCAAATCAGTGTTGCTAATGTTAGAAAGTGGATGTTCCCACTTCCATTTTAAAAATTTGCCGCATTTCCCACACCCCCTTTTTTACAGTCATATTTATCTGGACTATTTTATCATACTAAGTTTAATATGGAATATCACTCCGCATGGCTTTGACAATATGTACAAATGCTTTAAAGCTTTAAAATTCTCAAAATATGCTTTCTTTTTTTCAGTGCCAAACTTAAAATCACCGAATTTATTTCAAAATGTCGCTTCAAATTATTAAACCGAATAAAATTTTCGAAAATGCACTAATTTTAACTGTGCAGTTAAAATAAGTGCATTTTTGAAAATTTTGCACTATTAACGCTTTAACTGGAAAATTCCGACATTTGATCGATTTCGGAAAAATTTTACCTTTTCCCCACAGAGCTTGAAGACAAACCTAAATTTCCCACGATGTGGAAAATTACCCACACATTGGCAACACTGCTTTAAAATGTTACATCAATCACCCTTTCGAGACATGTCCAGAACAAATTAGTGCTTAACTCGCTAGTAGTACGACCACGGAGATTTGACTATGAAGTCGACACTCGACAGTCGAGGCACTTCAATTTTTTCGAATCCTACTAGAATTTCCGCCCATACATTTGAGCTAAAACTCGCGGATATTTTATATCCAGAGAATCATTATTTTCTTCGTCTCTTGTCATCACGCACAAAGCTACTTTACATAGAGACCCAGCTTTGCGCGTGCTAAAAACCCAAGCTGAATCAGATTATACAAAATAAGCTGTCGTCAGAAATAGGGGAGTTGCCTATCCTATAGCGTGAAAACAAATTTCCTCGCGCGAATTCTTTATCCATGCTCCTATGGTACCCAGTAGGATAAAAACCCTTGGAAGGAAAAACAGACTGAGATCCGCCTTTTTACATATATAGAAATTGATTTTTAAAATTTTTAGCGGTAGGACTTTTGGTAAACATTATATTTTACAATATTGTTACAATATTTACATAGAAATATACGAAAAGGTTTCCTCTAAAATAGCGCTTAATAAAAATTTTAATATTTTAAAAATGCTAAAACCATTCATAATTTGATATCGCAGCTTTTTGAAGATCATTTCATCACCTAACAGAGAAATTATGAAAGGCAACATATAAATTCTATTATTTGAGTTGTAAAAAATGGCACTCTTTAACTTCCGTTTTAAGACTTTACCCTACTAAACCACATTAAGCCTTTCGAGTGGATGGGCATAAATTGGTGCACATCCATCCTCTAAAAAATACCTGGCCATCGTGTCCGACGACGAAACGTTTATCATTCGTAAAGACTACACATTCTAACTGCTCGAGTGTCTAATTTTTGTGCT
Organism: Phalangium opilio; assembly: GCA_019434445.1. Taxonomy (NCBI): domain Eukaryota; kingdom Metazoa; phylum Arthropoda; class Arachnida; order Opiliones; family Phalangiidae; genus Phalangium; species Phalangium opilio. Next base: position 80,496 of record JAEQBA010000417.1, read on the forward strand.
CTGTTCCAGAGTTGTTTGATTTAAATCAAGTGATTTTTTTTTAAAAAAATCATTTGATTAAAATCAAGAATATATTTTTATTTTTAAAAAAATGTTTTCTAAGATTCCAAGAAGTAGGTTAAGAAACTCGAGAAGAAACTTAACTAGAAAAGACCTATAATTAAAAACAATCATAGTGTTGTTATATTTCAGTTTGTCTTGCTGTATAGGCTAAGAAATGAAATAGCGGTCAAGCTAGTCATTTTATACAAGCATTAGAATAGCAACAATATCCAATAGCTGCTTAAATGTCATGATTATTTTCCTTTTGGTTAGTTTTGACTCAAGACTTTTCATGTTGGTAATTTACTATCTAGTAGTTCAAGAAAAATCAAATAAATCGTTTTAAAAAAAAAATTGCTTTTTTGTTTTATTTGAAAAAATCAAAATAATCAACAACCCTGCTCTGTTCCAAATTGAAGCCTCTTTACACTTTTAGAGAAAAGAAACTTCACGTTTCTTAAGTTTCACGCGAAGCGTTCAAAAAGACCCTGTCTCACCAAAGTTCATCTACAGAAATGGTTCGGAAAGTTGACCATGTCAACGTCAGGAACGCTGCTGAGTTGTTGGAAGCGGTGCAAAATGCTTGGCGCGATCTCAAGTTGAACGTGGATCAATTCCAGGCCTGGTAGAGTTCGGGAGGTTTACGAAAACCAGGGATATTGGTCACATTATTAGACCGTCAACTTCGTCATGTAAAAACTTCAATTGGTTTTGTGTAATTTTTTTAGAGTATGTTTAGATCTAATATTAGATTTGATTAAAATTTTCTTAAAATCTTGTATTATAAATATCGTAGGAATTATTTCTAACGGATAATTATTGGTTTAAGTGGAAAGGTGTCCACACATGTTAATACTGAAATAATAACTGGCGATGTCAACTGTTTTATAAAAAAAAGCATTAAATATGATCGTATAGTTCTTTTAAAATTCATTACACAAGTTGTCCTGTGATCTTATTAAACTTCAATAACCGAAATGGCGACATAAACTGCACGCAAACCTCTATCGCGTCGTTAAAAGAAAACGTAACAAAGAAAACAACCGAAAACAACTAATCGGAAACAATAACTCGAAAACACAAATCAAACCCTGTCCTAAAGTTCTCTAAACCATTTATTACTCAACTTGAAAGACATCACTAATCTAAGACAACAAGTTTAATTTTAAACTCGAAATTTTAATTTAAATCACAAGGACGCCAATTTAAACCTCAGTAACTTATATGCTTAACATCTATAGTTACAATTTGACTGATAATCTACTCCGAGTCCAAACAGCTTTACCTAGAGGCATGAAATTTTGCAGGGTCGGTACTCAAAGCAGTAGGCGGGCTCTTAGATTTTTTTCAATTCCTCATCATCTTGAAAAATGGCGGCGTCTACGTGTTTCAACCGAATCTATAACATTTAAAACACTGGTTCCCAATATCCGTAAGACTGACTTCATGTCTTTTGAAGCTCGATTTTCCATCTCCGTTAAAAATGGCGGCCTGAAATGTAATAATATATCTCAATGGGCAACGCCGGTTGTTTTTTTGCTAATCTGGAAATACTAAAGATTGAAGATGGATTTTTTATTTTAAATATTCAAGTTGGAATTCTCCTAAATATTCAAGATGAATTCTTTTCTAAATATTATGATATAATTTCAGTGAAACTTCATCTGCGAAAAAATACATAAATAAAATAAAATTTCTATCCGAAAAACCTAGGAGAAGCTTCAACCTTTGAGAGGGCAAGAAAATGGTATTTAACTCTATACATGAGCGCCCGTAAAATTTCTCATTTCAAGTAAAATATCCAAGGCGTCTTAGATTATTGTGTAAATCTAAGTGTCCCTCTATCCATATAGATTATGAATCGTAAACTTTAAACTACAATAGAATAATATCAAATTATTTTAGGGGAAATTGTCATGGTAAATAATGGAAGCCGACTCAATCTAGTTTTTTTTTTCAATTAACGAGAGTAAAGTTGAGATATTAAATTCTCAATGTCACAAACCAAGGCGCATACCGACTCTATTATAGCAGGAAATGTATGGGCTATTGAGACTGATTTTTTTCCGATGATCATTGAAACTGGTCTACTCTAAGCTAAAAAATATATAGAGCACCTTCGCTGAAACACGACACAATTGCAAACGCTGTGTTTTTTATCGTTTGTAGGGCCTCTGTCTCTTTTTGCTCTATGTTCCAAAAACAGCCATAATTTTCAAAAAACCAAATTCTTAAGTAAAGTTTAATGGGATAGTTATCACGTTTAAAATGTGCTGGGAATAAGAAAACTTGCAGAGTAAAGCCGAGAAAGCGGGAAATACGTTAAAATTATCCACGTCGTAAAATACTTTCATGTCATAAGAACTTGCGAATAATTTAACCTGTATATATATATTATTATAACTCAAACCATTCTCATCCACTTTGAATTGAACAATATGTCTTCTCACCCATCCTCATGAATTTGCCGTCGAAATATTATTCCCACAATATTATTTTCAGAGCATTTCTCAACATCCAATTCTCAAGCGTCCAAACATTATTTTCCGAACGTATAATAAGTTCTGTTACACCTGCATTTTAGTCATGCCACCTATTTTGCTCCATAAACTATCTCTGTTACACCTGTATTTTAGTCATGCCACCTATTTTGCTCCATAAACTATCTCTGTTACACCTGTATTTTAGTCATGCCACCTATTTTGCTCCTTAAACTTTCTCAAAGAATATTCTTGAAACACTGTTCATCATCCAATACCGCGACTCGTCCAACTTTTAATAGCGATTCAACAGATAACGCCGTCTGCCGTAAAATATCCGTCAAAAGAATATCCCCAAATATTCACCCACTGTATTAGCAACTAGGAATTATAAAAAATCATTAAACATATCCAAATCTCTAAATATTTATACGTTTACAAACCACCACCAACAACCCTCCATTTCTGAAGACTGAGTCTAATTCATAAGTTCTCATTTCTCATATGTCAGTGTGGAACTAAAAATTCTCGGGTTGGAACATCTTGTTTTTCTGATCGTAATATTTAATACGGAGCTAAGTTGATATAGAACAAATAAATAATCGTTAGGCTTATTGCTATTGTTTTGAACGTCACGTTTTTTGTCATAACTTTTGATTTTCTGAACCGATTTACAATTTGAAAACAGTTTTGGAATCTACGTGACAAGACTCTTGCAACGATAGCTTTTGTTGATCCATTTGAAGCATTATTTCGTAACGTCCTTATCGGGGGCTTACTATTTCCGCTATGGCTAACGCC
>JAEQBA010000417.1:83923-229123 GCA_019434445.1 Phalangium opilio
TGAGGGAATGTACATCACGACGTGATTAGTGAGGGAATGTACATCACGACGTGATTAGTGAGGGAATGTACATCACGACGTGATTAGTGAGGGAATGTACATCACGACGTGATTAGTGAGGGAATGTACATCACGACGTGATTAGTGAGGGAATGTACATCACGACGTGATTAGTGAGGGAATGTACATCACGACGTGATTAGTGAGGGAATGTACATCACGACGTGATTAGTGAGGGAATGTACATCACGACGTGATTAGTGAGGGAATGTACATCACGACGTGATTAGTGAGGGAATGTACATCACGACGGGATTAGTGAGGAATTACATCACGACGTGATTGTGAGGGAATGTACATCACGACGTGATTAGTGAGGAATGTACATCACGACGTGATTAGTGAGGGAATGTACATCACGACTGGATTAGTGAGGGAATGTACATCACGACGTGATTAGTGAGGGATGTACATCACGACGTGATTAGTGAGGGAATGTACATCACGACGTGATTAGTGAGGGAATTCCATCGACGTGATTAGTGAGGGAATGTACATCACGACGTGATTAGTGAGGGAATGTACATCACGACGTGATTAGTGAGGGAATGTACATCACGACGTGATTAGTGAGGGGAATGTACATCACGACGTGATTAGTGAGGGAATGTACATCACGACGTGATTAGTGAGGGAATGTACATCACGACGTGATTAGTGAGGGAATGTACATCACGACGTGATTAGTGAGGGAATGTACATCACGACGTGATTAGTGAGGGAATGTACATCACGACGTGATTAGTGAGGAATGTACATCACGACGTGATTAGTGAGGGATGTACATCATCACGACGTGATTAGTGAGGGAATGCACATCACGACGTGATTAGTGAGGGAATGTACATCACGACGGGATTAGTGAGGAATGTACATCACGACGTGATTAGTGAGGGAATGTACATCACGACGTGATTAGTGAGGGAATGTACATCACGACGTGATTAGTGAGGGAATGTACATCACGACGTGATTAGTGAGGGAATGTACATCACGACGTGATTAGTGAGGGAATGTACATCACGACGTGATTAGTGAGGAATGTACATCACGACGTGATTAGTGAGGGAATGTACATCACGACGTGATTAGTGAGGGAATGTACATCACGACGTGATTAGTGAGGGAATGTACATCACGACGTGATTAGTGAGGGAATGTACATCACGACTTGATTAGTGAGGGAATGTACATCACGACGTGATTAGTGAGGGAATGTACATCACGACGGGATTAGTGAGGGAATGTACATCACGACGTGATTAGTGAGGGAATGTACTCACGACGTGATTAGTGAGGGAATGTACATCACGACGTGATTAGTGAGGGAATGTACATCACGACGTGATTAGTGAGGGAAGTACATCACGACGTGATTAGTGAGGGAATGTACATCACGACGTGATTAGTGAGGGAATGTACATCACGACGTGATTAGTGAGGGAATGTCCATCACGACGTGATTAGTGAGGAATGTACATCACGACGTGATTAGTGAGGGAATGTCATCACGACGTGATTAGTGAGGGAATGTACATCACGACGTGATTAGTGAGGGAATGTACATCACGACGTGATTAGTGAGGGAATGTACATCACGACGTGATTGTGAGGGAATGTACATCACGACGTGATTAGTGAGGGAATGTACATCACGACGTGATTAGTGAGGGAATGTACATCACGACGTGATTGTGGGAATGTACATCACGACGGGATTAGTGAGGGAATGTCCATCACGACGTGATTAGTGAGGGAATGTACACCATCACGACGTGATTAGTGAGGGAATGTACATCACGACGTGATTAGTGAGGGAATTACATCACGACGTGATTAGTGAGGGAATGTACATCACGACGTGATTAGTGAGGGAATGTACATCACGACGGATTAGTGAGGGATGTACATCACGACGTGATTAGTGAGGGAATGTACATCACGACGTGATTAGTGAGGGAATGTACATCACGACGTGATTAGTGAGGGAATGTACATCACGACGTGATTAGTGAGGGAATACATCACGACTGATTAGTGAGGGAATGTACATCACGACGTGATTAGTGAGGGAATGTACATCACGACGTGATTAGTGAGGGTACATCACGACGTGATTAGTGAGGGAATGTACATCACGACGTGATTAGTGAGGGAATGTACATCACGACGTGATTAGTGAGGGAATGTACCGTGAGGGGGGGAATTACATCACGACGTGATTAGTGAGGGAATGTACATCACGACGTGATTAGTGAGGGAATGTACATCACGACGTGATTAGTGAGGGAATGTACATCACGACGTTGATTAGTGAGGGAATGTACATCACGACGTGATTAGTGAGGGAATGTACATCACGACGTATTAGTGAGGGAATGTACATCACGACGTGATTAGTGAGGGAATGTACATCACGACGTGATTAGTGAGGGAATGTACATCACGACGTGATTAGTGAGGGAATGTACATCACGACGTGATTAGTGAGGGAATGTACATCACGACGTGATTAGTGAGGGAATGTACATCACGACGTGATTAGTGAGGGAATGTACATCACGACGTGATTAGTGAGGGAATGTACATCACGACGTGATTAGTGAGGGAATGTACATCACGACGTGATTAGTGAGGGAATGTACATCACGACGTGATTAGTGAGGGAATGTACATCACGACGTGATTAGTGAGGGAATGTACATCACGACGTGATTAGTGAGGGAATGTACATCACGACGTGATTAGTGAGGGAATGTACATCACGACGTGATTAGTGAGGGAATGTACATCACGACGTGATTAGTGAGGGAATGTACATCACGACGTGATTAGTGAGGGAATGTACATCACGACGTGATTAGTGAGGGAATGTACATCACGACGTGATTAGTGAGGGAATGTACATCACGACGTGATTAGTGAGGGAATGTACATCACGACGGATTAGTGAGGGAATGTACATCACGACGTGATTAGTGAGGGAATGTACATCACGACGTGATTAGTGAGGGAATGTACATCACGACGTGATTAGTGAGGGAATGTACATCACGACGTGATTAGTGAGGGAATGTACATCACGACGTGATTAGTGAGGGAATGTACATCACGACGTGATTAGTGAGGGAATGTACATCACGACGTGATTAGTGAGGGATGTCCATCACGACGTGATTAGTGAGGGAATGTACATCACGACGTGATTAGTGAGGGAATGTACATCACGACGTGATTAGTGAGGGAATGTACATCACGACGTGATTAGTGAGGGAATTACATCACGACGTGATTAGTGAGGGAATGTACATCACGACGTGATTAGTGAGGAATGTACATCACGACGTGATTAGTGAGGGAATGTACATCACGACGTGATTAGTGAGGGAATGTACATCACGACGTGATTAGTGAGGGAATGTACATCACGACGTGATTAGTGAGGGAATGTACATCACGACGTGATTAGTGAGGGAATGTACATCACGACGTGATTAGTGAGGGAATGTACATCACGACGTGATTAGTGAGGGAATGTACATCACGACGTGATTAGTGAGGGAATGTACATCACGACGTGATTAGTGAGGGAATGTACATCACGACGTGATTAGTGAGGGAATGTCCATCACGACGTGATTAGTGAGGGAATGTACATCACGACGTGATTAGTGAGGGAATGTACATCACGACGTGATTAGTGAGGGAATGTACATCACGACGTGATTAGTGAGGGAATGTACATCACGACGTGATTAGTGAGGGAATGTACATCACGACGTGATTAGTGAGGGAATGTACATCACGACGTGATTAGTGAGGGAATGTACATCACGACGTGATTAGTGAGGGAATGTACATCACGACGTGATTAGTGAGGGAATGTACATCACGACGTGATTAGTGAGGGAATGTACATCACGACGTGATTAGTGAGGGAATGTACATCACGACGTGATTAGTGAGGGAATGTACATCACGACGTGATTAGTGAGGGAATGTACATCACGACGTGATTAGTGAGGGAATGTACATCACGACGTGATTAGTGAGGGAATGTACATCACGACGTGATTAGTGAGGGAATGTACATCACGACGTGATTAGTGAGGGAATGTACATCACGACGTGATTAGTGAGGGAATGTACATCACGACGTGATTAGTGAGGGAATGTACATCACGACGGGATTAGTGAGGGAATGTACATCACGACGTGATTAGTGAGGGAATGTACATCACGACGTGATTAGTGAGGGAATGTACATCACGACGTGATTAGTGAGGGAATGTACATCACGACGTGATTAGTGAGGGAATGTACATCACGACGTGATTAGTGAGGGAATGTACATCACGACGTGATTAGTGAGGGAATGTACATCACGACGTGATTAGTGAGGGAATGTACATCACGACGTGATTAGTGAGGGAATGTACATCACGACGTGATTAGTGAGGGAATGTACATCACGACGTGATTAGTGAGGGAATGTACATCACGACGTGATTAGTGAGGGAATGTACATCACGACGTGATTAGTGAGGGAATGTACATCACGACGTGATTAGTGAGGGAATGTACATCACGACGTGATTAGTGAGGGAATGTACATCACGACGTGATTAGTGAGGGAATGTACATCACGACGTGATTAGTGAGGGAATGTACATCACGACGTGATTAGTGAGGGAATGTACATCACGACGTGATTAGTGAGGGAATGTACATCACGACGTGATTAGTGAGGGAATGTACATCACGACGTGATTAGTGAGGGAATGTACATCACGACGTGATTAGTGAGGGAATGTACATCACGACGTGATTAGTGAGGGAATGTACATCACGACGTGATTAGTGAGGGAATGTACATCACGACGTGATTAGTGAGGGAATGTACATCACGACGTGATTAGTGAGGGAATGTACATCACGACGTGATTAGTGAGGGAATGTACATCACGACGTGATTAGTGAGGGAATGTACATCACGACGTGATTAGTGAGGGAATGTACATCACGACGTGATTAGTGAGGGAATGTACATCACGACGTGATTAGTGAGGGAATGTACATCACGACGTGATTAGTGAGGGAATGTACATCACGACGTGATTAGTGAGGGAATGTACATCACGACGTGATTAGTGAGGGAATGTACATCACGACGTGATTAGTGAGGGAATGTACATCACGACGTGATTAGTGAGGGAATGTACATCACGACGTGATTAGTGAGGGAATGTACATCACGACGTGATTAGTGAGGGAATGTACATCACGACGTGATTAGTGAGGGAATGTACATCACGACGTGATTAGTGAGGGAATGTACATCACGACGTGATTAGTGAGGGAATGTCCATCACGACGTGATTAGTGAGGGAATGTACATCACGACGTGATTAGTGAGGGAATGTACATCACGACGTGATTAGTGAGGGAATGTACATCACGACGTGATTAGTGAGGGAATGTACATCACGACGTGATTAGTGAGGGAATGTACATCACGACGTGATTAGTGAGGGAATGTACATCACGACGTGATTAGTGAGGGAATGTACATCACGACGTGATTAGTGAGGGAATGTACATCACGACGTGATTAGTGAGGGAATGTACATCACGACGTGATTAGTGAGGGAATGTACATCACGACGTGATTAGTGAGGGAATGTACATCACGACGTGATTAGTGAGGGAATGTACATCACGACGTGATTAGTGAGGGAATGTACATCACGACGTGATTAGTGAGGGAATGTACATCACGACGTGATTAGTGAGGGAATGTACATCACGACGTGATTAGTGAGGGAATGTACATCACGACGTGATTAGTGAGGGAATGTACATCACGACGTGATTAGTGAGGGAATGTACATCACGACGTGATTAGTGAGGGAATGTACATCACGACGTGATTAGTGAGGGAATGTACATCACGACGTGATTAGTGAGGGAATGTACATCACGACGTGATTAGTGAGGGAATGTACATCACGACGTGATTAGTGAGGGAATGTACATCACGACGTGATTAGTGAGGGAATGTACATCACGACGTGATTAGTGAGGGAATGTACATCACGACGTGATTAGTGAGGGAATGTACATCACGACGTGATTAGTGAGGGAATGTACATCACGACGTGATTAGTGAGGGAATGTACATCACGACGTGATTAGTGAGGGAATGTACATCACGACGTGATTAGTGAGGGAATGTACATCACGACGTGATTAGTGAGGGAATGTACATCACGACGTGATTAGTGAGGGAATGTACATCACGACGTGATTAGTGAGGGAATGTACATCACGACGTGATTAGTGAGGGAATGTACATCACGACGTGATTAGTGAGGGAATGTACATCACGACGTGATTAGTGAGGGAATGTACATCACGACGTGATTAGTGAGGGAATGTACATCACGACGTGATTAGTGAGGGAATGTACATCACGACGTGATTAGTGAGGGAATGTACATCACGACGTGATTAGTGAGGGAATGTACATCACGACGTGATTAGTGAGGGAATGTACATCACGACGTGATTAGTGAGGGAATGTACATCACGACGTGATTAGTGAGGGAATGTACATCACGACGTGATTAGTGAGGGAATGTACATCACGACGTGATTAGTGAGGGAATGTACATCACGACGTGATTAGTGAGGGAATGTACATCACGACGTGATTAGTGAGGGAATGTACATCACGACGTGATTAGTGAGGGAATGTACATCACGACGTGATTAGTGAGGGAATGTACATCACGACGTGATTAGTGAGGGAATGTACATCACGACGTGATTAGTGAGGGAATGTACATCACGACGTGATTAGTGAGGGAATGTACATCACGACGTGATTAGTGAGGGAATGTACATCACGACGTGATTAGTGAGGGAATGTACATCACGACGTGATTAGTGAGGGAATGTACATCACGACGTGATTAGTGAGGGAATGTACATCACGACGTGATTAGTGAGGGAATGTACATCACGACGTGATTAGTGAGGGAATGTACATCACGACGTGATTAGTGAGGGAATGTACATCACGACGTGATTAGTGAGGGAATGTACATCACGACGTGATTAGTGAGGGAATGTACATCACGACGTGATTAGTGAGGGAATGTACATCACGACGTGATTAGTGAGGGAATGTACATCACGACGTGATTAGTGAGGGAATGTACATCACGACGTGATTAGTGAGGGAATGTACATCACGACGTGATTAGTGAGGGAATGTACATCACGACGTGATTAGTGAGGGAATGTACATCACGACGTGATTAGTGAGGGAATGTACATCACGACGTGATTAGTGAGGGAATGTACATCACGACGTGATTAGTGAGGGAATGTACATCACGACGTGATTAGTGAGGGAATGTACATCACGACGTGATTAGTGAGGGAATGTACATCACGACGTGATTAGTGAGGGAATGTACATCACGACGTGATTAGTGAGGGAATGTACATCACGACGTGATTAGTGAGGGAATGTACATCACGACGTGATTAGTGAGGGAATGTACATCACGACGTGATTAGTGAGGGAATGTACATCACGACGTGATTAGTGAGGGAATGTACATCACGACGTGATTAGTGAGGGAATGTACATCACGACGTGATTAGTGAGGGAATGTACATCACGACGTGATTAGTGAGGGAATGTACATCACGACGTGATTAGTGAGGGAATGTACATCACGACGTGATTAGTGAGGGAATGTACATCACGACGTGATTAGTGAGGGAATGTACATCACGACGTGATTAGTGAGGGAATGTACATCACGACGTGATTAGTGAGGGAATGTACATCACGACGTGATTAGTGAGGGAATGTACATCACGACGTGATTAGTGAGGGAATGTACATCACGACGTGATTAGTGAGGGAATGTACATCACGACGTGATTAGTGAGGGAATGTACATCACGACGTGATTAGTGAGGGAATGTACATCACGACGTGATTAGTGAGGGAATGTACATCACGACGTGATTAGTGAGGGAATGTACATCACGACGTGATTAGTGAGGGAATGTACATCACGACGTGATTAGTGAGGGAATGTACATCACGACGTGATTAGTGAGGGAATGTCCATCACGACGTGATTAGTGAGGGAATGTACATCACGACGTGATTAGTGAGGGAATGTACATCACGACGTGATTAGTGAGGGAATGTACATCACGACGTGATTAGTGAGGGAATGTACATCACGACGTGATTAGTGAGGGAATGTACATCACGACGTGATTAGTGAGGGAATGTACATCACGACGTGATTAGTGAGGGAATGTACATCACGACGTGATTAGTGAGGGAATGTACATCACGACGTGATGAGTGAGGGAATGTACATCACGACGTGATTAGTGAGGGAATGTACATCACGACGTGATTAGTGAGGGAATGTACATCACGACGTGATTAGTGAGGGAATGTACATCACGACGTGATTAGTGAGGGAATGTACATCACGACGTGATTAGTGAGGGAATGTACATCACGACGGGATTAGTGAGGGAATGTACATCACGACGGGATTAGTGAGGGAATGTACATCACGACGTGATTAATGAGGGAATGTACATCACGACGTGATTAGTGAGGGAATGTACATCACGACGTGATTAGTGAGGGAATGTACATCATGACGTGTTTTTTGAAGGGTTCGTGATTTCTAATTAACTTAACGATTTTCATTTCTCTGACCCATTTGGCCATTCTAAGATAGATGGATCAAAGAACTGAAACCTGTTTCATGTCAGCCCGGATTAGGTCAGCTTAGATAAGGTTTAGCCTGGGCAATTCCATTAAACCACTTGAGGCATTCTTCAAGTTCGAAATATTTTAATACTTACCAGCTTAAAGGCTTCAACGTAACAACACAATCTTTCAACGAATCCATCGTACTTGTCCTCTTTTACCCGCCAAAGAATCAGATTAAAACAATCATTCAAGGCAAGGCTATAAGTCAAGCCCTATATCGTCTAACTGAATGGTTTTGCATTTACTACTTGTTTTGCTCTAGTTGGAGAAAGAGTTTCTTCTTTTACTAATAGTATTTCTAGTACTGAGCATTAGTAATTTTAGTAATGCGCATTAAAGGCTTTCGTCTACTTAGTTTGTTTAGGCAAACACTATTTTACCCCGAAATTATTTTTGCCGAACTTTTGCCGAATTACCCCAAATTCTAAAATAGTAGAAATCTCCCATGCGTCGTCTGCTAAAACATCCTAAATGACTTCTGGCTTCGCCTTAGGCTTTTCGGGGTAAATTAGTGACCGTTTCGGCACTTTTCGGCACAAAAGAGTGGGGTAAAATATAAAATACGGCCCCCCACACTAAAAGTCGCAATTAAATCAAGCAATCATTCAAATCCATTTCAGAAACTAAATAAGCTAACTAAACTACCCTCTCTCGCCCCAACGACTATTAATTTCAACTTAAAGAAGTTTAATTAACGTAAAATTCGACCAAAAACGTACATTTTTGGGACAAAAATTAAAATAACTTTTAATTAAACTACATAATTAAGATTAAAACTAAGCTATAAGCTGGTAAATCCCCTTTTTTCCCTTTTAACACTGAAATTAAATTATATTATCTCTATAATACATTAATATTCAGGAAATTCAAAAGTTTGGGGTAAAATAGGGTTTTTTCGGCAAGGATTGAATTTTCAATTAAACATTGATATTAATGTGAATTATTTATTGAATCTCAATTTATAAAATAAATCTACTATGGCCGACCACAATCCAACGTTAATTTTACTTAATTAAGTTTAATTAACGTAAAATTCGACCAAAAACGTACATTTTTGGGACAAAAATTAAAATAACTTTTAATTAAACTACATAATTAAGATTAAAACTAAGCTATAAGCTGGTAAATCCCCTTTTTTCCCATTTAACACTGAAATTAATTTATATTATCTTTATAATAAATTAATATTCAGGAAATTCCAAAGTTTGGGGTAAAATAGGGTTTGTTCGGCAAAATATTATGGGCAGGCTTAGAAATAAGGTTTATTTCTGAACTAGTCCTCCGGACCAGTGACCCCTGATGTCTTAAATATGAAACTGGTCCCGGGACCAGTGACCCTTCCCCTATTTATTTTTCTACTGGTCCCAGGACTTGTGGTCGTTCTTTCTTCTAAAAAGGGCTTAGGGTTGTATACACACCTGGACTCCTGGAGTCGAAATTTATGTCAAAATGAAAATAATTAAAGAGGTCCCCATATCAATTTTCATTAAAAGTAGGAATTAATAAACTAGTCACTGGGACCAGTGACCTTCACGTTTTGAATAAAAAAAGTGGTCCAAGCTATTAATAAACTGGTTTTTGACCTGTAAACCTGTCTTATTTCCTAGCCTGATTATGGGCGTGAAATGAAAAAATATGCCGAGTCTTTGAAGAAGCGCGAAATTCAAAAGTTTGGGGTAAAATAGGGTTTTTTCGGCAAGGATTGAATTTTCAATTAAACATTGATATTAATGTGAATTATTTATTGAATCTCAATTTATAAAATAAATCTACTATGGCCGACCACAATCCAACGTTAATTTTACTTAATTAAGTTTAATTAACGTAAAATTCGACCAAAAACGTACATATTTGGGACAAAAATTAAAATAACTTTTAATTAAACTACATAATTAAGATTAAAACTAAGCTATAAGGTGGTAAACCCCTTTTTTCCCATTTAACACTGAAATTAATTGATATTATCTTTATAATACATTAATATTCAGAAAATTCAAAAGTTTGAGGTAAAATAGGGTTTTTTCGGCAAGGATTGAATTTTCAATTAAACATTGATATTAATGTGAATTATTTATTGAGTATCAATTTATAAGCTAAATCTACTCTGCCGAACCACAATCCAACGTTAATTTCACTTAATTAAGTTTAATTAACGTAAAATTCGACCAAAAAGGTACATATTTGGGACAAAAATTAAAATAACTTTTAATTAAACTACATAATTAAGATTAAAACTAAGCTATAAGGTGGTAAATCCCCTTTTTTCCCATTTAACACTGAAATTAATTGATATTATCTTTATAATAAATTAATATTCAGGAAATTCCAAAGTTTGGGGTAAAATAGGGTTTGTTCGGCAAAATATTATGGGCGTGAAATGAAAAAATATGCCGAGTCTTTGAAGAAGCGCGAAATTCAAAAGTTTGGGGTAAAATAGGGTTTTTTCGGCAAGGATTGAATTTTCAATTAAACATTGATATTAATGTGAATTATTTATTGAATCTCAATTTATAAAATAAATCTACTATGGCCGACCACAATCCAACGTTAATTTTACTTAATTAAGTTTAATTAACGTAAAATTCGACCAAAAAGGTACATTTTTGGGACAAAATTAAAAAAACTTTTAATTAAACTACATAATTAAGATTAAAACTAAGCTATAAGGTGGTAAATCCCCTTTTTTCCCATTTAACACTGAAATTAATTGATATTATCTTTATAATACATTAATATTTAGAAAATTCAAAAGTTTGGGGTAAAATAGGGTTTTTTCGGCAAGGATTGAATTTTCAATTAAACATTGATATTAATATGAATTCTTTATTGAATCTCAATTTATGAGCTAAATCTACTCTGCCGAACCACAATCCAACGTTAATTTCAACTTAATTAAGTATAATTAACGTGAAATTCGACCAAAAACGTACATTTTTGGGACAAAAATTAAAATAACTTTTAATAAAACTACATAATTAAGATTAAACCTAAGCTAGAAGTTGTTAAAGCCCCTTTTTTCATATTTCACTGTTAAATTAATTTATATTATCTTTAAAAAACATTAATAGGCGTGAAATTCAAAAGTTTGGGGTAAAGTAGGGATTGTTCGGCAAAAACTCCACTAAACATTGCAATTTTTTGTGAATTATTTATTGAATCTTAATCAACACCGCCGAACCACAGTCCAACGTTGATTTCATCTTAATTACGTGTATATAATTAACGTGAAATTAACGCAAATTTTTGGCTAAAAACATAGATAACTATAAATAAACTAACAAATTAAAATTAAAACTACACTTATCTTTCACCCAGCTTCCATTTTCCTTTTGATTATTTACAATTATCACTCAGAAGTACTTTTTTCCACATTGAAAGCGAGAGCCATTGAAATTTAAAGGTTGTACCTATAATAACCCTTTAATACCTATAATAAATTTTTGGTGAGGTTTTAACAATAGCCAATAGTTTCTCGCGCCATATAGACGGAAATCATTTCCTTCGCAAGACTACCAAATTTTTCCACGCTGATAAGACCGACCGATAAATATAAGTCGAAGGAAACGTCGCAGTGGACGGCAACCCTTTTCTTAAAACAGCTTCATTGCCCATTTTTCAGTTTCCTAACTTTTCCTAAGGTAGATATTTTAAAGGTATACTTAAAGGCAAAAATACAAGCGCGTCGGCAAAGCCAAACCCCTATTAAGTTTAAAAAAAATCAAACTCATATTGTAAAGTAATAAAACACTACTAAAACCAAGGTACACCGTTAATATCAACTTAATTAAGTATAATTAATGAGATATTAAAGCAAAACAACCATATTTTCTGAAAAAACACGAATAACTTTTAATGAAACTAAATAATTCATAATATAATTACACGAGTTGTTCGTCCAACCAATTTTTTCATTTAAAACTTAAATAAATTTACATTATCATTGAAAAACATGGAAGGCGCGAATGTTCGGCAAAAGATAATTAGGGAAAAGTATTTATTGAAACTCATTTTATAAGCTAAAACAATACTGCGGAACCACATTTAAGTGTTAATTTCATATTCATTTGGCGTAATTAAAGAAGAATGAACCGAAAACAACCTTTTTCTGGTAAAATTCATGGATAACTTTTAGTTACGCCAAATGAATATGAAATTAACACTTAAATGTGGTTCCGCAGTATTGTTTTAGCTTATAAAATGAGTTTCAATAAATACTTTTCCCTAATTATCTTTTGCCGAACATTCGCGCCTTCCATGTTTTTCAATGATAATGTAAATTTATTTAAGTTTTAAATGAAAAAATTGGTTGGACGAACAACTCGTGTAATTATATTATGAATTATTTAGTTTCATTAAAAGTTATTCGTGTTTTTTCAGAAAATATGGTTGTTTTGCTTTAATATCTCATTAATTATACTTAATTAAGTTGATATTAACGGTGTACCTTGGTTTTAGTAGTGTTTTATTACTTTACAATATGAGTTTGATTTTTTTTAAACTTAATAGGGGTTTGGCTTTGCCGACGCGCTTGTATTTTTGCCTTTAAGTATACCTTTAAAATATCTACCTTAGGAAAAGTTAGGAAACTGAAAAATGGGCAATGAAGCTGTTTTAAGAAAAGGGTTGCCGTCCACTGCGACGTTTCCTTCGACTTATATTTATCGGTCGGTCTTATCAGCGTGGAAAAATTTGGTAGTCTTGCGAAGGAAATGATTTCCGTCTATATGGCGCGAGAAACTATTGGCTATTGTTAAAACCTCACCAAAAATTTATTATAGGTATTAAAGGGTTATTATAGGTACAACCTTTAAATTTCAATGGCTCTCGCTTTCAATGTGGAAAAAAGTACTTCTGAGTGATAATTGTAAATAATCAAAAGGAAAATGGAAGCTGGGTGAAAGATAAGTGTAGTTTTAATTTTAATTTGTTAGTTTATTTATAGTTATCTATGTTTTTAGCCAAAAATTTGCGTTAATTTCACGTTAATTATATACACGTAATTAAGATGAAATCAACGTTGGACTGTGGTTCGGCGGTGTTGATTAAGATTCAATAAATAATTCACAAAAAATTGCAATGTTTAGTGGAGTTTTTGCCGAACAATCCCTACTTTACCCCAAACTTTTGAATTTCACGCCTATTAATGTTTTTTAAAGATAATATAAATTAATTTAACAGTGAAATATGAAAAAAGGGGCTTTAACAACTTCTAGCTTAGTTTTAATCTTAATTATGTAGTTTAATTAAAAGTTATTTTAATTTTTGTCCCAAAAATGTACGTTTTTGGTCGAATTTTACGTTAATTAAACTTAATTAAGTGAAATTAACGTTGGATTGTGGTTCGGCAGAGTAGATTTAGCTTATAAATTGATACTCAATAAATAATTCACATTAATATCAATGTTTAATTGAAAATTCAATCCTTGCCGAAAAAACCCTATTTTACCCCAAACTTTTGAATTTTCTGAATATTAATGTATTATAAAGATAATATCAATTAATTTCAGTGTTAAATGGGAAAAAAGGGGATTTACCACCTTATAGCTTAGTTTTAATCTTAATTATGTAATTTAATTAAAAGTTATTTTAATTTTTGTCCCAAAAATGTACCTTTTTGGTCGAATTTTACGTTAATTAAACTTAATTAAGTAAAATTAACGTTGGATTGTGGTCGGCCATAGTAGATTTATTTTATAAATTGAGATTCAATAAATAATTCACATTAATATCAATGTTTAATTGAAAATTCAATCCTTGCCGAAAAAACCCTATTTTACCCCAAACTTTTGAATTTCGCGCTTCTTCAAAGACTCGGCATATTTTTTCATTTCACGCCCATAATATTTTGCCGAACAAACCCTATTTTACCCCAAACTTTGGAATTTCCTGAATATTAATTTATTATAAAGATAATATCAATTAATTTCAGTGTTAAATGGGAAAAAAGGGGATTTACCACCTTATAGCTTAGTTTCAATCTTAATTTTGTAGTTTAATTAAAAGTTATTTTAATTTTTGTCCCAAATATGTACGTTTTTGGTCGAATTTTACGTTAATTAAACTTAATTAAGTAAAATTATCGTTGGATTGTGGTCGGCCATAGTAGATTTATTTTATAAATTGAGATTCAATAAATAATTCACATTAATATCAATGTTTAATTGAAAATTCAATCCTTGCCGAAAAAACCCTATTTTACCCCAAACTTTTGAATTTCGCGCTTCTTCAAAGACTCGGCATATTTTTTCATTTCACGCCCATAATATTTTGCCGAACAAACCCTATTTTACCCCAAACTTTTGAATTTTCTGAATATTAATGTATTATAAAGATAATATCAATTAATATCAGTGTTAAATGGGAAAAAAGGGAATTTACCACCTTATAGCTTAGTTTTAGTCTTAATTATGTAGTTTAATTAAAAGTTATTTTAATTTTTGTCCCAAAAATGTACGTTTTTTGTCGAATTTTACGTTAATTAAACTTAATTAAGTAAAATGTTCCCCGTTTGTTTATGTTGACCGCTTTTCGGGCAATAATAAGATAAGAATGACTAGCAGACAGCTAAGTTGCCCAGTCTCGGGCTTGGAGGTGGTATTTTTTTATTACTGGAGTGGCATTTAAATAAAACCTTTGCCAACAGTATTAATAATGTTGGCGAAGATAATGCAATACTTATCTGACTTATCTCTAAACTCAGCAGGCTGAGGAATAAGGTGGTGGCCCTGGAAAAATGTCCACTTTAAAAATCCTTACTTCTCAATTCTCAGTCTTGGCGCGAGTCCGGCAGAATTTTCCGTTCGGTTTTTCTGGGCTAGTTTGGCCACGGTGGTTTTGCAAATTGGTTTTGCGTTCTGGCAAATTGACGGCCTTTCAATCACCGTCATCGAGAAATATGCGACTGCAGTTATCAAAAACCATAGCCAACTCGATCACGCACTCAACGACGCAAACTCGCTCGGAAAAAAGAACTGAAATTCTGCCGGACTCGCGCCGTAAAAAAAATTTCAGACCTTTGAACAAACTGGCTAAATGAAATACAAATTATTTCAATACCAAACCCAGTCAGCTTTTCCCGCCCTTTGATTACGTTATTTGTTATAGGACCAAAATCTTGCTCTACTCGTGGCAGTAAAATTGTCAAAACTAAATTCAGACTTAAATAACAAATAATTATTTTTAAGCGCTTTAATTGCAAAAGTAGAAATATATAATGGATAATTTATTAAAATATCAATATTTTACCTTCAAACTCCAAATATAACATTATAAATTAAATTAGATATAAAATGTATTAAAAGTGAACAACATGTGGTATTCCAAAACTAAAGACATAATGGGTTATATCTAAATCTCGTTTCCCTTTTGGTGATATCTTTTAAAAAATTAGCTAATTATTCCATTTAAACTATTTCCTTTGAACCACTAGCAGACCATTGAGTTCTAATATATTTATTTCTAGAGTTTTTGTTGAATTTCCTCCTCGCGTACTCGATTCGTCGAATTTCATTACTTTATCATTAGTCGTTAGCGCCATCTGTCGCCTTACGTGAGAAGCTTAAAAGAATTTCCCACGATTTTGCGGGAAAGCGCCCCCCAAATTCGACGCAGCTTGAGTTTGAAAATTAGGCTTAGGAAGAAGTAAAGCGCGAAATATGAAAGTTAGGTAATTGAAAAGCTGTAAGTGGAGCCTAATAAATAAAATTTGATATTTAGTAAATGGAATATTGATCAATTTCTTATTCAATGCGTGTTTTTACTTTAGAATTATATGTTATTAGTTATTAAAGTAACACATAATGTGAAAATGTATTAAATTTTAAAATGGGTCGAAAATGCTCAGTAGAAAAGTGTGTCAACACTGGTAGAAATAAAAATGTTTTGTGACATAAGTGTATACGTATAGAAATTAGAAAATTAATAAATATTTAGATAGTTCAACCCTTTTTGAACTGTACGATTAAGATTCCCTACAAAAATTCGGAATTACCAAAACAATGGTGTCAGGCCATTAATGGAATTGAATGGACTCCAAAAAAAGACATTTGCGGTGATCATTTTTGTCAAGTTGACTATCACGAAAGCTCAAAAATACATATACTATCGGTTAATGCAGTTTCTTCTCTGTTTTAACTCGAATCTAGCAATTTACTTCCATTATCATAGCGGTTTCTAAACATTTCCTATCTATATTAAGAAATTATAGCAGACGCCATAGTAACAAATATGTGTTTTTAAGTGAAATAGATGGCGCCACCACCTAATGATAAAGTTATCCGTCCGTCCCATAATTTCAAAAACGATGGTCGCGCGAGCGCGAAAACCCGATATCCAAATAGAACTCTAGAAGGATATATGTTCTGAACTCAATGTAGCAGACCATCAAATCAGAATGTAGAGCATAGGATCTGGCTGGACTCGCGACGGGATAATTGTCAAAACTGCTTTCAGACTTATTTCACAAATTTTTATTTTTAAGAAATTATGTCCCACAAATAAATTCATGGTCCCACTCATCAGAGCTCACTCGATCTGTGCTCAGCGCCAACAGCTTGTTTCGTTGAAGTCTTTAAGCAATCTTAGCAATCGTTTTAAAAAACTTCGCTCAATTCCTTGTCGGGCTCTCGGAAAAAATAGGAGCACAGAAAGTTTTTTAACGTTAAACTCGCGATCTAAATGAAATTCTGAAATTAACTAGAATCATTTTCAATTTCACACTGGAAGAAAATAGGTATTTCAGCGTAGGTATATCGTAAACTATGAAGTGTTCATACTGTACATTATTTCCATCGATAGTTCAGTTTGACGAACGAAATATGTAAAATTGACTCAACAGCAACTTTCTACTGTAGTATATCACGACAATAATCCCAACTTCATAGTTTTTAAGTTATTGCCAGGCTTTAAGCTGGATTGGATCTAATTTTTCAGGAACAAAAGGCTTTTTAAGAATCATACAATAGGGGATCCGCAACTGTTATCAGAAATATTATTTGAATTACAAATAAAGTACATTTGGTGAGCATGTGCTTGTAATAAATAAATAAAAATAAAACCGTGATTTGTGTAAACGTTTTCATTTGTTTGTATGTTGCCCCAAAGGTTGGGTAACTTACTTCAATTGAAATAACCATCTGAAAACTGATATCATTTAAGCAGATTTTATAAATTTTAATAGTCATAAAAATTCATTTACAATAAAACAATAAAACAACAGAACATCAAAAAATCAATGTACATTATTTCAGAATTAGGAGAATAAACTTGTAATGAAGATTGGACTCTGCTCCTTGATGGTTTTCAATTATTTTAAAAATCAAAATAAGTATAGATTTCATAGATAATTAGACAGTTACGTAACAACCTGAAAAGAAAAGCTGATAAACTTTTCGGGTTATAATCTATTTCGAGAGCAATGTTTATCACACCACGAACAAAATGCTGCCCGAAGAAGTGCGTGTAATGGAAAAGGTATTAGGAATTTGTCAGAGGAACATCGTTTCTTTCAATAGC
Organism: Phalangium opilio; assembly: GCA_019434445.1. Classification (NCBI taxonomy): domain Eukaryota; kingdom Metazoa; phylum Arthropoda; class Arachnida; order Opiliones; family Phalangiidae; genus Phalangium; species Phalangium opilio. The sequence continues at coordinate 102,321 of JAEQBA010000417.1, forward strand.
GAAATCTCAATTTTTTTTTCGAATTTTACAACATTGGAAATTTTTCATTCATTCCTCGATTCTACTCTTTACTACTCCTTCAAATCCATTCTATTCCCCATGTGCTTTCTACGTTGGTGTGATGATACATCTTCACAATGATAAAACTTGAATCTATCAACGCGCTGATTTGTGATCAAATTAGACTCACTTGTGCTGGTATAATCACATTTGAAAGGTTTTCTTCTTAAGGTGAATGCGCTGATGTACGATCAAATTACTACTCTGCCTACATTTATAGTCACACTGATCACATTTTATGTGTTTTATACCACTGTGAATGCGTTGATGTATGATCAAATAACTACTATGCCTACATTTATAGTCACACCGATCACATTTGAAGGGTTTTATACCACTGTGAATGCGTTGATGTATGATCAAAATACTCTTGATTGTGCAGGCATAATCACACCGATCACATTTGAAGGGTTTTTCACCAATGTGAATGCGTTGATGTGCGATCAAATGAACCTTCTGTGTGGATCCATAGTCACACTGATCACATTTGAAGGGTTTTTCACCAATGTGAATACGTTTATGTTTAAACAAATAATTTTTAGTCGCGCTAGCATATTCACATTGGATCACATTTGAAGGGTTTTTCACTACTGTGATTTCGTTGATGGTTTTTCAAATCACTCTTGTTCCTGCTATCATAGTCACACTGATCACATTTGAATGGTTTTTCTCCACTGTGAATTCGTTGATGTCTGATCAAATTAGTCTTCTTTGCGCCAGCATAGTCACACTGATCACATTTGAATGGTTTTTCACCACTGTGAATTCGTTGATGTCTGATCAAATTAGTCTTCTTTGCGCCAGCATAGTCACACTGATCACATTTGAATGGTTTTTCACCACTGTGAATGAGTTCATGGGTGAACAAACTACTCTTCTGCGTGCATCGATAGTCACACTGATCACATTTGAAGGGTTTTTCCCCACTGTGTATGCGTTGATGCGCGATCAAATTACCCTTCTGCGTGGATCCATAGTCACACTGATCACATTTGAAGTGTTTTCACTACTGTGAATGTGTTGATGTTTTTTCAAATCGGACTTTCGCTTGCTACCATAATCACACTGATCGCATTTGAAGGGCTTTCCATCACTGTGAAGGCGTTTATGTTTGATCAAATCACGCTTCAGCTTGCTGCCGTAGTCACACTGATCACATTTGAAGTGTTTTCCACCAATGTGTTTACGTCGTTGATGTCTGAACAAATTACTTTTGTGTGAAGTGGAAAATTTACACTGATCACATTTGAAGCTTTGTTCTCTAGCACGAATTTTAGAGCGATGTTCTACTCCTCTTTTATCTTCAATATTTTGATTTTTCTTGGATTTACCTACACAAAGCAAAACTACATTTCATTCAGGAAATGTAACATCTGGAAAACATAGATTCGACACGAGGAAACCGCGATGATTCTATGAGATGTGGACGGAGCTCGTGTCACACCCCTTAATTAGTCGCGAGTTTTCTTAAAGAATCGCACCTACAGGGTTCGTACAAAATTTTGGAATAAAATTCCCTGACTTTTCCAGGTTTTCCCTGACTAATTCCACATATTTCCCTGACCATATGCAATAACTTAAGAGGCGTAAATTTATGAAAACCAATCAAAATTTACTGGAATCATTTTTGCACGAGGGGTTATTGTTATAAAGATAAGCCAACTATTTTGTTTAAATTTAACCATAAGTAAATCATAAATAACCAGAGTGAGCGAAGAGAGCTCCGCGAATTTGGGCTTCTGCTCGAGTCCCAGACAACACATCTTTCGGTCACCCTTATACTGTTAACCAGACTTTCAATTTCCCTCCAATATATTTTTCCCTGACATTTCCATGACTTTTTAGGTCCATTTTCAATTTCCCTGACTTTTCGCTGACCTTTAAGGTCCATTTTCAATTTCCCTGACTTTTCGCTGGCCTTTAAGGCCCATTTTCAATTTCCCTGACTTTTCGCTGGCCTTTAGGCCCATTTTCAATTTCCCTGACTTTTCCAGGATTTCCAGGTCGTGTACGAACCCTGACCTATTTTTTCTTACTAATATTCATGCGTAGTTTATAAATTAACATAAAAAATGCTTTGTTCTGCAAGCGCACATGATAAAATAAGGAATGCAGGGGAGTATGAAGACGCGCAACATTAAAGAAAAGAAGTAGTTGCTTTCTCTCCAAACCAATGCGAGGCTTGTTGTGGGCACATAGGGTCAAACTATTTCCCCTTAGCAAAGTTGGAACATGTCTATCTTTCAAATGAGATTATCCATTAATTCTCCTCTCATTTCCTTATATAATCAAGCTCATTTACAATATTGATAATCTTTTAAACAGATGAAAGTTTAAAAGAAACCAATTATTTGGACCTAGGGGTGAGTTTTTGGGCTAATACTGAAAATGAAGGGTATTAAAACTTTCCAACATTTTAACTCAAAAATCTGACAGAAATAAGTGGTTGAAAGGATTATGCACCCAGCAAGTGACTTGGGGAGACCTACAATATTTCTACATAAATAAAAATATACGCACCAGGCTGGTTGTGGTTCCGGTCCTCAGTAGGGACTCCTTCCGAAATATACAAATAAATTGTGATAAATAGTCCATGGAAACAATAAAATGAATACACCTTTTTTCTCTCGCAATACCTTTCATTTAGAGATTGAGGTTGTTGCTGTTCCGCAACTGGTTGAGATAATGCTTGGCTATCTGGTTCTGAATCATTATCAACTGGTTCAACTTTTGGCTCTGAATCAAAATCAACTAGTTCAACTTTTGGCTCTGAATCATAATCAACTGGTTCAACTTTCACTGATACATTTTTAACGTTTTGAATTACTTCTTTTTTCTCCTAATTTTTTGAACAATTAACAATGATTAATGAATATTTCTAATACCTAACATCATATTTCCGTTTTCATCAAATGAACAATGTCGCGTACCTTGAGATCTTTGACTTTGCTCTTCAATTCTTCTCTGACCTTATTGAGCCTGTCAATTTTATCTCCTTGCTCATTAATAGTTAATTCATTTTCCATCCTCTCCTTTCTCATGTTTGAAATTAAAACTTCAAACTAAAAAATTGAAATAAGATTCCATTACAAAAGCTGATTTCCATGTGACTTTCAGGACAAACAAGAGAGAGGGGAAACCAATGACGTGACAGAACTTCGATGATTCTCATTTTTAATTATGAATAAAACAAGGGAGCTTCATCCTCTAAACTTCTAGCCAATGAGAGTGAAATTTTTCATTGGCAGGACATTTACAAACGTTCAATGCTCATCAGCCATTTAATGGCTGATGAGCGTTGAACTCCAGACAATGGCGAAAGCACCCCTAGTTTGGTTTTTCCCATCAGATTTCCTTGCAATGCTTTTTCTATGGAAATAATATTTTGTAAGTGTTCTCGTTTTGTCAATTATTACCTTGTTCCTCAGTTTCTTCATTTTATCATCTTTGCATAAGAAACCATCATTCTCATCCATTTCCTAAAATTTTCATTGTAATTTTAAACTTCACGCGGTAGAACAATATTTTCTCATATACCTGTCTTTGAATATCCCTTTGAAAATTGACCAAATTCATATAGGCGTTGCGTAAAGACAGTGTGTGACGACACATTTCTTCCCTAAAATTAAACTTTGAATGAAGATATGTTTCGAAACATGGAACATTCTTTGAAAAACAAGCAAAGGAATGGAGAAAAATGAATTTCTAATTGATTTAGAGATCTTTATTTCAAGTTTAGTTTCAATGATTTCGCGACTTATAATTTGATCTTTGATTCTGGTTTCGCGAGAAACGTACGGGATTTCATGTATTTGGTTGTTAGAATTAGCTCAAGATTTGGAAATATTTTCCAAAAAATATTAATTGGCTAAAGTTTCCCTTTTTGTACAACAAAGTATGCATAAAGCAAATCTTTTCTTGATTTTCTGGCCCATTTGGCCTTTCTAAGATAGATTGGCCAAAAAAACTGAATCCTGTTTTACATTGTGTTTGGTTAGTTAGGCCGGATTAGACCAACTTAGGTTAGGTTTTGCCAGGGCAGTTCCATTAAACCACTTGAGGCATTCTTCAAGTTCGAAATATTTTTATTACTTACCAGCTTAAAGGTTTCACCGTAACAACACAATCTTTCAAAGAATCCATCCTACTTGTCCTCTTTTACCCGTCAAAAAACCAATCTGATTAGACCAATCTTTCAAGGCTAAAAGTCAAGCCTTTTATCGTCTAACTGAAAAGTTTTCTTGTTACCAGTAACTAATGCCTTTTGTTCTAATTGGAGAAAGAGTTTCTTCTCTTATTAATAGTATTTCTAGTACTAAGGATTAATAATTTTAGTAATACACATTTAAGGGCTTCCGTCTACTATGTTTTTTTTTTTTTTTTTTTTTGAGGTTTCAATGCGAAGTGGGCTCTTACGTCCGCGGCAAGGATGCGATTATTCAGGGTTCAGTATGTGTGTAAGCAGGGGAAGGAAATGAGGTTTACTTGGGAGGTGACGGACGGGGTGTGGCCGTCTACTATGTTCGTTGTCTCGTTGACCGCTTTTCGCGCCTGAATAAGAATGACTAGCAGACAGCCTGAGAGAGGTAAGTTTCCCACGGCGGACCACTTCAGTGACCAGTGTGGGAAATAAGGATTTTTTAAAAACTGGACCTGTGGCCAGTAGAGCCTAGGTATTTTAATTAAAAAACTGGCCACGGTGCCACCTACCACTTTTAGCCTCAAAAATCAGGCTTTCGTAATTTAGGGCCAAATTATCTATTCTGGACAATCTTTGCTAGGGCTTAGGCTTAGTAGGTTAGTTTTTATAGTTATGGGTATTTAAAAATATTGGAGTCTTAAATTAAGAACTAGTCTTTATTGAGTAATGCTAAATTAAAAAAAAATTCGGCCCGTAGGGAGGGAGTTGACACTCCATTGCTATCTTCCCATAGACTCTAATACAATCAAAGGCAGCAGACTGCCTTTCCCTAGAGACCAGACCCAAACAAGACTACCGAGAGATTATCTTCCCTTTAGCCATGCTTTAGCTAACTGCAAAAATCACTTCATCTACAGATTCTACACTGTGTAGAGCGTAGACAGACATACGAAACCCACCCATAATCCCACTCCCACATACACAATTCAGGCCAAGCAGCATAGAAGCAAAGACGAGACAATTTTAGGGATTAACATAGTATTTATTTACTGATCCAAAATCTTGAGGGGGAAAACTTTGAATTAATTAAGTGGCCAACAGGGCCAGTAGACCCCAAAGCGTTTAATTTTTAAACTGGCCCAGGTAATTTTTAAACTGGCTATTGGCCTGTGAAAGTGCCTTATTTCCCACACTGTCAGTGACTTCACAGCTTCGGGCTTGGAGGTAGTAATATTTTTGTTATGGAGTGGCATTTAGAAAATACAATTCCCTCTCTGACGAAAGGATTCAAAGGAAGGTGCTGCGCACTGCGCAGGCTGAGAAATAAGGATTTTTTTAAACTGGTCATATGGCCAGTAGAGCCCAAGTAACTCCCGGATTATCGGCGGAAAATTCAAAGGAGGCGAAAAATCACAACTGCAAATGGAAATCGAAAGTCTTCGGATCGCCCCAAAAGCAGTAAATGGAATGAAATATTAGTGAGCCATCTCTACTAATTCGCTTCTAATTTTTTTAAAATTTCCGAATGATAACTAGATTAGTGGCAGTAGAGAGGTGTGTATCCCTACCTCTGGGCGCGCTCTTGTATGGAGGTGACACTGAGGTGTGAGATAGAAGGATATGACTATTGCACAAGTAGTACTGCCAATACTCTATGCATAGTTTTCAGACCATTCACATAAGGTGGCCAAGCTACTTGGAGGACAATTAAGTCTGCACTTTTGTAGCCCTTCAAGCAGAATCCTGCACGGGCCGGGCTCAAGCCCGGTCCGGCCCGAGCCGGGCTTTCCACTTTTGAAAATTGTATCGGGCCGGGCCGGGTCGGGCTTTTAAAATTTTGGAAATTAACGGGCCGGGCCGGGCCGAACTTGATTCTCATTTAATCCAAATATTCAAATGAAAGATAATTTAAATGAGTATAAGCTTCTAAGAACAAATGTGACGAACAATTATCGTAAGAAATGAATAATACACGACGCTAAAGCAAATATGAAGTCAAATTCATTGATTTTATGTAAAAAATATAAGAATTACCACTGCACTACGTGTAACGGGCCGGGCCTGTTCAATTCATGCAATGTGTCGGGCCGGGCCGGTCTAGGTTAATGCATGTAACGGGCCGGGCCGGGCCGGGCTGAAAAACCAACTATGTACTCGGACTCGGGCCGGGTTTCGGGCTTATTCAAAATGCTAAAACCGGGCCGGGCTTGGGTCGGGCCTGAAAAACTCGGCCCGTGCAGGTCTCTAAGCCCTTGTGTAAATAGTATGAATCCTCCAAGTCCGAAAACTATATATGTACAGTATTAGCAGCTTCATAGACATGGGAAGTTGGGAACATGTCTCTATGGGCCACTTTCCCCAAACCATAGTAACCCCCCCCGCGTAACCGGAAATTGGGGATATATTACACTTCAACGACCTATCGCAAGTGATGAAAATCGACTAAACACAGTGTCAACATCTTGTATCTTACCTTAGAACATTAGAAAACACGGGTATTGTGTAGTAATTAAACACCTAGGATATAAAGATATACTCGCGACACAAATTAGTACACACAAGCAGATATTACGAAATAGTTTTCGTGACTTGATTAACAAATGTGCTCGGACTCTCGGAAAAAATGGGAGCGCAGAAAATGTTTAACGTCAAGCTCGCGATCTAAATGAAATTCTGAAATTTATCTTAACAACAATTAACTAGAATCATTTTCAATTTTGAACTGGAAGAAAATAAGGTATTTCAGCGTTGATATCTCGTTCACCATATTGTACATGATATCCATCGAAAGTTCAGTTTGACCATGCCGCGACACAAAACAGTACACACACACACACACACACACACACAAGCAGATATTACGAAATATTCTTCGTGACTTGACTAACAGATGTAGAGTTTCCAGTCAAAGATAGATTCAGCAAGTCTGGTTTTAACCTACTCTGAATTCTTGGAGGGAAAGGACAATTTTAATTTTAGCCTTTTAGATTTCGAAGTGAAATTGACGTTCCTAAAAAATGTCTCGCTGTCAATAGACAATTTCGATGTAACTAAAAGGGAAAGACACTTGGGTTAAACTTTGCCTTCCACCTTGCTTTTAATTTGTATCATGAGATTTCGCAAAGAAGGCAATGTATCAACCCTCTTGTATGTCCCGATACTGAGAATCGCCTACCCTACTTTTTTACATCGAAAATGTCCGATACTGAAATGTTTTGGAATTTCAGCTTTAAGCAAATTTCGGCTGTGGTTTAAAGAAATGACGCTAAATTTTGGTGGAGTTAACCCTGGCTCCCTAGGCTTAGCAAAGGCTAGTTTTAGCTCCGCCCTCGTGAATGAGTTATAAATGGTTCCTGCCTTTGACAAGGTACGTTGTTTTTCAGAAGAATGCGAAGAATATTAGGTTCGCCTTATAGTTTCTATTGGCAAATTGTCCGACATCTTGGATTTCTATAAATATAAATGACACCAAAATACATTTAACAGACAGCCGTGCTAATTACCTACATTATATTTAAAGCCTACAAAATCGTTTAGAGCAAACGTTTAAAAGATTGGTGCTCGGAGATAAAAGTATTGTGTAAGCCAAAATCATTAAATCAGTTGCTTTGCTGGATTGTGAGAGAAAAGGAACTATACACTAAATGCGGTAAGGATAAATTCGATTATTTTTAATTTAAAACTTCACGGGCCAAATAGTTTTATATCGCTTGAATATCAAGATTTGCGAGGATTTTATTCGAGTTTGTAACTCGTAACAATATCAAGTTCTACCTTTATTGTACGGTTAAAATGGTGCGGAAAAAAATTGCAACTAGGAAAGAGATAGCGCCTTCTCGATGGATGTTCCCAAGAAGAAATAGCTCCACGACGGAAAATTATTTTTAATGAAAACCTACGAATATTTATCTAAGTAAAATAATTAATTCATTGTATTTATTAGACTTAAGGTGTAACAAGGCAATTTGCTACTTGTTTAATATCAGGGTTCATACAAAATCTGGAAAATCAATTTCCCTGATATATCCAAGTGTAAGAGCCCCTAATTTTATAGAGTATGGTAATAACACTAAAACATGGCCTTGAGAGGACTCAGAGCCTCAGAGGGAACGCGAGTACCGCTGGAGCCATCTCTATGGCTGGAAATTATTATTATTAAATTATACGAAAATTATTTTTCTTTCGGCTACCTCGATCGAAAATAAACTGGATTGGTTGAGCTATCCTCGTAAATTTCCCTGACATTTACTATTTTTCCCTGACGCTTGACGCAAAAATCAATTTCCCTGATATTTCCCGGTTTTCCAGGTTTGTATGAACCCGGAATATACTTCTGATACCACTTTAGTTTCTTATATTGGTTTTCTTACTTGTAAAGTTCTTTCAATTTGTTTTTGTAAGATTCACATATCAATATGTTGGGCAGAAATTAGTACACTTTCTAATAAGCCAAATCTCTAATACGGTCCCGCCCCACAAATTAAGTTTGTAAATTGCAGTGCCCCAAAACCTTTTCATTTCTTTATATGCACGATGTTGCCCCAAAAGATTAGGCAACTTACTTCAATTGAAATTACCATCTAAAAACTGATATAATTTAAACAGATTTTAGGAATTTTAATATTCATTCATATTCATTTTACAAGGGTTTCATCCATTACTGCTCCTTGATAGTTTTCAATCATTTTAAAAATCAAAATAAGTATAGATTTCATAGATAATTAGACAGTTACGTAACGACCTGAAAAGAAAAGCTGATAAACTTTTCGGGTTATAATCTATTTCGGGAGCAATGTTTATCACACCATGAAAAAAATGTTGCCGGAAAAATTGCGTGTAATGGAAAAGGTATTAGGAATTTGTCAGAGGAACATCGTTTCATTCAATAGGGAAATCTCGATTTCTTTTTTTCGAATTTTACAACATTGGAAATTTTTCATTCATTCCTCGATTTTACTCTTTACTACTCCTTCAAATCCATTCTATTCCCCATGTGCTTTCTACGTTGGTGTGATGATACATCTTCACAATGATAAAACTTGAATAGTATTTCACCACTATCAACGCGCTGTGTGATCAAATTAGACTCACTTGTGCTAGTAAAATCACATTTGAAAGTTTTTCTTCTTAAGGTGAATGCGCTGATGTTCGATCAAATTACTACTCTGCCTACATTTATAGTCACACTGATCACATTTTATGTGTTTTATACCACTGTGAATGCGTTGATGTATGATCAAATAACTACTATGCCTACATTTATAGTCACACCGATCACATTTGAAGGGTTTTATACCACTGTGAATGCGTTGATGTATGATCAAAATACTCTTGATTGTGCAGGCATAATCACACCGATCACATTTGAAGGGTTTTTCACCAATGTGAATGCGTTGATGTGCGATCAAATGAACCTTCTGTGTGGATCCATAGTCACACTGATCACATTTGAAGGGTTTTTCACCAATGTGAATACGTTTATGTTTAAACAAATAATTTTTAGTCGCGCTAGCATATTCACATTGATCACATTTGAAGGGTTTTTCACTACTGTGATTTCGTTGATGGTTTTTCAAATCACTCTTGTTCCTGCTATCATAGTCACACTGATCACATTTGAATGGTTTTTCTCCACTGTGAATGCGTTGATGTCTGATCAAATTAGTCTTGTTTGCGCCAGCATAGTCACACTGATCACATTTGAATGGTTTTTCACCACTGTGAATGAGTTCATGGGTGATCAAACTACTCTTCTGCGTGGATCCATAGTCACACTGATCACATTTGAAGGGTTTTTCACTACTGTGAATGAGTTGATGTCTGATCAAATAATACTTATCCTTACTTTCATAATCACACTGATCACATTTGAAGGGTTTTCCACCAATGTGATTACGTCGTTGATGTCTGAACAAATTACTTTTGTGTGAAGTGGAAAATTGACACTGATCACATTTGAAGCTTTGTTCTCTAGCACGAATTTTAGAGCGATGTTCTACTCCTCTTTTATCTTCAATATTTTGATTTTTCTTGAATTTACCTACACAAAGCAAAAACTACATTTCATTCAGGAAATGTAACATCTGGAAAACATAGATTCGACACAAGGAAACCGCCATGATTCTATGAGATGTGGACGGAGCTCGTGTCACACCCCTTAAAGGGGCTCACCGGCGCTGTTGGGGTGAAGTCCGCCCTGAACTTCAGGGGGAAAACACCCAGGTCTTTGGCCATAAGAAATGGCGCCACCGTCGCGGTGGGCGGGTAAGCAATATGCTAACCAACAGTTTGACCCCCCCTTCACCCCAGCAGCTTCGGCCAGCCTCTTTAATTAGTCGCGAGCTTTCTAAAGTCTCCGCCCACTTTTCAAAGAATCGCATCTTTTTTTTCTTACTAATATTCATGCATAGTTTATAAATTAATAGAGGTGTGCGGTTAACTGTTTCAATCGAATACCGAACCGAATAATTCGATCCGGTATTCGATAAGCCCATTTTCACTGTTCGATTCGAATATCGAATACCGAACTGACTATTCGGTTAAAGTTCGACTACCATAAATTTAGGTCCTTGGCACTAGAGAGACCCTCCTTATTTAAAAAAATATCATCCCAATTTTATTTGTCTCCCATCAAAAACTACCAGCAAGTGCATAGGAAAATTTTAACAAATACTTGACCACCAATGAGGAAAGGTATTTTGAAATTTAGGAGCTTCAAAATGTTCTTCTCCTTGCTTTGTAATTTTATTGGCGAATATTAGGGTTACTACCCGATTAACCGCGAATAGTTGGCCTAGAATTCGCGAATATTAGGGTTAAATATTCGCGGTTATTAGGCTTAACTATTCGCGATAAATCGGGAAGGAAAAAAATAACCAAGGCCCAACTATTCGGTATTCGATTCGGTATTTGATAAGGAAAATGTTTTGGTATTCGATAACCGGTTCGATTACCAAAAAGTGGTATTCGCACACCCCTATAAATTAACATTAAAAATGGTTTGTTCTGCAAGCGCACATGAAAAAATAAGGAATGCAGGGGAGTATGAAGACGCGCAACATTAAAGAAAAGAAGTAGTTGCTGTCTCTCCAAACCAATGCAAGGCTTGTTGTGGGCACATAGGGTCAAACTATTTCCCCTTAGCAAAGTTGGAACATGTCTATCTTTCAAATGAGATTATCCATTAATTCTCCTCTCATTTCCTTATATAATCAAGCTCATTTGCAATAGTGATAATCGTTAAAACAAATGAAAGTTTAATTATTTGGACCTAGGGGTGAGTTTTTGGGCTAATGCTGAAAATGAGGCCAATTAACACTTTCCAACATTTTAACTCAAAGATCTTACAGAAATAAGTGGTTGAAAGGATTATCCCCCCCCTTACATAAGTGACTTGGGGAGACCTACAATATTTCTACATAAATAAAAATTTACGCACCAGGCTGCTTGTGGTTCCGGTCCTCAGTAGGGACTCCTTCCGAACTACAGAGATAATTTATGATAAAAAACATGTGTAAACAACAAAATCAATACACCTTTTTTTCACTTGCAAACCTTTCATTTCGACCTTGAGGTTGTTGCTGTTCCGCAACTGGAAGGGATAATGCTTGGCTATCTGGCTCTGAATCATAATCAACTGGTTCAACTTTTGGCTCTGAATCATAAGCAACTGGTTCAACTTTCACTGATACATTGTTAACCTTTTCAATTTCTCCATTTTTCTCCTAAATTTTAAACAATTAACAATGATTAAAGAATATTGCTAATACCTAACCTCATATTTGCGTTTTCATCAAATGAACAAATTCGCGTACCTTGAGATCTTTGACTTTGTTTTTCAATTCTTCTCTGACCTCATTGAGCCTGTCAATTTTACCTCGTTGTTCACTAATAGTTGGCTCATTTTCCATTCCCTCTTTTCTCACGTTTGAAATTAAAATGTCAAACTAAAAAATTCAAATAACATTTCATTACTATAACAGCTAGCCATGGGACCTATAGGACAAACAAGAGAGAGGGGAAACCAGTGGCGTTTAAAGAACATTGTTGATCCTAATTTTTTAATGATGATTAAAACAAGGGAGCTTCATCCTCTAAACTTCTAGCCAATGAGAGTGAAATTTTTCATTGACAGGAAATTTACAAACGTTCAATGCTCATCAGCCATTTAATGGCTGATGAGCATTGAACTCCAGAAAATGGCGAAAGCACCCCTAGTTTCGTTTTTCCCATCAGATTTCCCTGCGATGCTTTTTCTATGGAAATAATATTTTGTAAGTGTTCTCGTTTTGTCAATTATTACCTTGTTCCTCAGTTTCTTCATTTTATCATCTTTGCTTAAGAAACCATCATTCTCATCCATTTCCTAAAATTTTCATTGTAATTTTAAACTTCACGCGGTAGAACAATATTTTCTCATTTACCTCTCTTTGAATATTCCTTTGAAAATTGACCAAATTCATATAGGCGTTGCGTAAAGACAGTGTGTGACGACACATTTCTTCCCTAAAATTAAACTTTGAATGAAGATATGTTTCGAAACATGGAACATTCTTTGAAAAACAAGCAAAGGAATGGAGAAAAATGAATTTCTAATTAATTTTGAGATCTTTATTTCAAGTTTAGTTTCAATGATTTCGCGACTTATAATTTCATCTTTGATTCTGGTTTCGCAAGAAGCGTACGAGATTTCATGTATTTGGTTGTTAGAATTAGCTCCCATAGACAGTTTTACTGTCTATTTTCAATCAACTCAAGATTTGGAAATATAAACTAATGGCACCCCATGTTATTTCCCCATAGAGATTAATACAGTCGAAGGCAGAGGGCTGCCATTACTCTATTTTCCAAAAAATATTAATTGGCTTTTAAGGTTTCCCTTTTTGTACAATAAAGTATGGACAACGCAAATCTTTTCTTGATTCCCTGGCCCATTTGGCTTTTCTAAGATAGATGGACAAAAAAACTGAAACCTGTTTTACATTGTGTTTGGTTAGTTAGGCCGGATTAGATTAACTTAGGTTAGGGTTTGCCAGGACAGTTCCATTAAACCTCTTGAGGTATTCTTCAAATTTCCGAAACATTTTTATTACTTACCAGCTTAAAGGTTTCACCGTAACAACACAATCTTTCAAAGAATCAATCATACTTGTCCTCTTTTACCCGTCAACCAATCTGATTAAACCAATCATTCAAAGCTAAATTAACCCTTTTATCATCTTGTTCGTGAACTAGTCGAATAGGCCTACCGGACAACTTGCGCGGACGACTTGACACGGTAAAAGGTTATAATTAGCCTGGACGCGGTTGTGGTGTCTGACGACAAGAAAGCGAACTTGGTTAACTAAACATAAACAATTTATTTAACTAATGGTAAAAACTAAGCGAAGTGCCCGGACGGCGACTACAAAACCAAATCAATTTTGATATTAAGTTATCTGATTATATAGTACGAACAAAAAATTAATTCTAAAAATGTAGACTAACAAACAAACGATAAAAAATAGGTTTACAAAATTGGTATCTTTTTTATGTAATATCATTTTTTCCGATCGGAACATTCTCCCGGCCTTGATACGTTAGTAGCAAACTTTCAGGGCTCATCTTCATGGTCGAACGGTAGAAGGCATAGCTTGACGATGGGTCGTTTGATTTCACCTTTGGTGGTCCGTAAGGTAACGACCCGAGTATAGCCGTCTTGTCCCGGAAAAATTTCGATCACTCTGGCCAAAGGCCAATTTCCGGGTGAGGTAACGTCTGATTTGACCAAGACCATGTCCCCAACTTCGATATTGCGTTGCGGTTTCATCCATTTGGGTCGTTGTTGAAGTCTAGTTACGTACTCCCGAAGCCAGCGTTTATGGACATCCTGCTTTAGCTTCTGGAGTAGCTGCCATCGGTTAAGTCGGTTCATAGGTAGGTGAGATAAGTCAGGATCCGGTATTGCTTGAAGAGATTCTCCAATTAGGAAGTGACCTGGAGTGAGAACATTAAGATCGGTGGGATCCGATGAAAGCGGAGTTAACGGTCTTGAATTTAGGCAACCCTCTATCTGTGTGACTACGGTTGAGAACTCTTCGTAGGTCAGTCTGGTGTTACCAATGACTCGATGTAGGTGGTATTTTACCGACTTGACGCCGGCCTCCCATAGTCCGCCAAAATGTGGGGCTCCGGCAGGGTTAAAATGCCATGTTATGCCCTGTGCGGAAAGATGATCTGCGACAGCTGCATTGTGTGGATTTGACTGAATCAGTTTCATAAATTCCTTTAGTTCCTTGGCGGCCCCAACGAAGGTCGTTCCACAGTCGCTATATATATCGCTAGGCTTCCCACGTCTTGAAATGAATCGGCGCAATGCTGCCAGAAAGGCTTCGGTGGTTTGTGATGAGACAATTTCAAGATGTAGTGCTTTCGTCACGAAGCATACAAAAAGGGATAAGTAAGCCTTGTAGGATGTCTTGCTTCTCGGAGTGATTGGACGAAGATAAAAGGGTCCTGCGTAGTCAACGCCAGTTCTCGCAAATGCTCGGCAGTATTGAACTCGAGCCCTTGGTAGATCACCCATCATCTGGTTAGCGGTGGCGGCACGATATCTGGTGCAGACTGCACATTTCCGAATTTGGTGTCTTACTGCATCTCTTCCTCGAATGATCCAATACTTTAATGATAGGATGCTCTGAACCATCTGAGTACCAGCATGCAGGTTTTGGGTATGGGCCTCTTGAATGACCATCTCCGTAAATTTGTGATGTCTCGGTAGCAGAATTGGACGCTTTGTGGCTGTATCGAGATCTGCGTGTTTTAGTCTTCCTCCTACACGGAGGACCCCGATGGAATCCAAGACAAGATGTAGACATAGTAGTTTGCTTCGCTTCGGCAACGGATTACTCTGGCGTAAGGACTCTATCTCTTCCGGAAACATGTAGGCTTGGACTATCTTTACTAATGTGAGCAACGCGTTCTCTAATTCCATGCTTGTCAAGGGACCAGAAAGTATGACGGCTTTGAAGTTGGGGTCTTGTCTCTTCCGGTAATTGTTCAGGCCATTATGTTTGAAACGAAGTATCCATGCTGTTATGCGTCGTAGTCGCAGAAGCGTAGAGAACCGTGTAAAGATGTCGTTATCAACAATTATTCTTGTGGTCATAATGACGATTTTTTCTTCTTCTTCGATGGCTGTGGCATTCGTCTTGGAATCCGAAATGGATGGAGTTGGCCACGGCTCCCGACTGGATAGCCATAGAGGTCCCTTCCACCAGAGTTTATGGTTTAGTAGCTCGGGCACTGATACTCCTCTGGAGGCTGCATCAGCTGGATTCTCAAGTCCGGGAACATGATGCCAGTGTGATACCGGAATTATCTCTTGAATTCTTGAAACCCGGTTTGCGACAAACGTCTTCCATCGACGTGGACAAGAGGACAGCCAACATAATACGATCGTCGAATCTGTCCAAGCTTTAACTTGATTGAAGTTCAGATTTAAGGACTCTTGAACTGTTTCCATGAGATCCGCAAGGAGCAATGCACCACAGAGCTCCATCCTCGGGATTGATATCGCTTTATTTGCCGGAGCCACTCTTGTCTTTGCTGTGAGTAATGAAATGTGGACATTTCCAGCTTGATCGACCGATCTCAGATATACCACTCCAGCGTATGCTTTCTCGGATGCATCCGAAAATCCGTGAAGTTCGAGAACGGATATCTCAGGTAAAGAATGCATCCATCGGTCTATTCGAAGATCTTGAATGTTTATAATGGAATTCTTGAAATCCGCCCATAATGTTTGAACTCCTACGGAAGTTTCGGCATCCCAATCGATTTTCTCCTTCCATACATCCTGCATCAAGATTTTCGTGCGAATAATGATGGGGGCAAGCCAACCCATGGGATCGAAGATCTTCGATATTTCGGAAAGTAGAGTCCTCTTCGTAAGAGGTAACTGACAGGGCGCAGGTTGTACTTTGAACAGGAACTGATCTTTCCTCGTATCCCAGTAAAGTCCGAGTGTCTTGACAAGAGCATCGTCATCCATCGCTAGTATGTTCTTGGAATCTTGTAACTCAGGCGGTACTTCTGTTAAACAATCAGGGTCGTTTGAGGCAAATTTACTGAGTCGGAAACCGGCACCATCGCACAGTGAGCGAATCTGGTATATAGCGATCTTGGTTTGTGTTGCGGTTTGTCCTCCGCTCATTACATCGTCCATGTAAAAATCCCTTTTGATAATCGCAGCTCCCAACGGATGTTCATGTAACCCCGTGTCGCCCAGCTCCTGCAATACTCGAGTTGCCAAGAAGGGTGCCGAGGCTGTTCCATAGGTTACAGTGTTCAATTGGAATTCTTGAACAGGAGCCTTGGGTGTCGACCGCCACAGTATGCATTGCAGATTTCGTTGTTCTGGGACTACTAGTATCTGGCGGTACATTTTCATGATGTCAGCGACAAAGGCAATACGATGTATTCTGAACCGCATGACAATGGCATATAGCGAATCTTGGACCACTGGACCCACGAGTTGCGCGTCGTTGAAGGAGAATCCAGAGGTGGTCTTAGAAGATGCATCGAAGACCACTCGGAATTTACAGGTTTGGTTCCAATCTTTCATTACATAGTGATGAGGAATATAGACTCTTGCAGACTTCTTTTGGTTCTCTGGCAAGATCTTCGACATATGTTCCAACTCTTCGTACTGTTCCATGAATCCTTCGTATAAGGCTTTCAACTCCGGGCGTGCGTCGATCTTCCTTTCAATTTGGTAGAATCTTCTCAGGGCTATCTCGCGCGAAGATCCAAGAGGAATCGTTGGCTCTTTCATTGGTATGCGTACCACGAATCTTCCGGCTGGATCTCGGTAATGGAACTTTAGAAAATCCTCCTCGCAAGCTTTTTCTTCCGGCGTCATGACTTGTGTCTTTGGCACTTGTTCAATCGCCCAAAATTGATTCAGGGTTTCTTCGAGTGTGAGAGTATGATGAAGGTGTACTCTAGGTTGGTCAATGCTCGTCGGCCCGGAAACCAGCCATCCTAGCTTGGAATTGATCGCATCCGGAGAAAAGGCATCCTTGGTTCGTTTCCCATTTAAAAGGAGTTTGAAAAATACGTCAGCACCCAACAGTACATCAATGTCGCCAGGGATGTTAAACTCGGGATCCGCCAGTCGCAGCTTCCTGAGATGAGGCCAATTGCTTGTATCATATTTTCGTAAAGGTAGCTGACATGTGATTTTCTTCAATACATAAGCGTTGACGCAAAACCTTTCTGACGTTGTGTCCTCAAATGGTTTGAAATGAACCTGAGTAAGTCCTCTAGCTCGACCGAGTTGCGTCGCACCTAGGCCTACTACTTCCGTCTGGACTTTCTTTCGTGCGAGGCCCAGTCTCGCCATGCACGCTTCGGAGATGCACGATACAGTCGATCCGCCATCCAATAGAGCTCGAACTTGAAGGGCTGTCTCTTGCGCAGTTTTTACTTTGATTACAGCGGTAGCTAGTATGGAATCATCCCTTGCACAGGCGGCGTCCTGGACATGAAAATTCTGCGCCTGGCTTGGTTGTTGTCTATCGGACTCTTTTGTATTGGGTGGTTGACTACTTGACTCTTTGTCTGGTTTCTCAACTTCCACGTGAAGAAGGGAGTGATGCTTTTTATCGCAGGTCTTGCAGTAATTTTCCAGTGGACATTCTTTCACTCTATGTCCCGTCCGAAGGCAGTTGAAACAAAGGTTCGATTGCTGTACTAATGATCGTCTTTCGTGGACCTTCATAGCGGACAGTCTTGGGCATCGGAAATTGAAATGATTGGCGGAACAGAACGAACATTTACCATCTGAGGACGATGCTCCAGTTCTGGTGTGCAAGGTCACTGGGTTCCTTGTGACGTGAGGATTGCGACCGGATGATGATGCCGCCAAGGAGCGCGCTCTTTGTTCAATAAATTCCAGCAGATCGCTTGATTTTGGTATCTCTGTGTTCTTGAGACTAAGTTCCCATTGCTCCTTAGAGGACGGATCTAACTTCTGGGTTAGAAGGAACACCAGAACGGCATCCCATTTGTTCGCTATCGGAAGAGTGTCGAGAGCTCTGGTACATTCCATCGCCGCATCCACGATCGATCGTAAGGCATTTGAGTTGCTGGTTGGTATCATGGGCAGCGAGCAGAATCGTCTCATAATGGCAAAGTAGAGTTCTCTGTTGTTTTCGAACCTCTTGGTGACCGTATCCCAAGCAATGGTGTAATTGGCATCAGAAATGGTGAGTGATTTGATTAGATTTACGGCGTTTCCGGTTAAACTTGACTTGAGATGGGTGAATTTCTGGGTATCTGATAATTCTTGATTGTTGTGGATGGCAGTGAGGTACATGTCCCGGAATGATATCCAATTATGTATTTCTCCCGCGAACGTTGGGAGGTTGATTTTAGGTAATTTGATCTCCGAATGTGACCCAACAGACAACTGACGTGTCGAGATTGGAACCATAGTGGCTAGCATAGATTTAAGTGCGCATTTCGAATTCGTATACAACGTGAATAAGTCATCCCATTTCCGTTCATGCAGGCCAGCATTTTCAGCGTCCAACGAGACCACCTTGACATGCGCATCATCGATGACTTGCCACGACTTGTCCACTTCTTCCAGAAAAAATTCCAATTGCTGTTGATTAAGAGGAGTCTTGGCATGTGTTTGAACTCTGTTGCTGATGTTGTTCAGACCCAATTCGCCTTTATTCCGTTCCGCAGTGGCTTTCTCCAGAGCGGTTACTGGCATTGTGAACGTCCGCAGTGGAGATCAACCCAACGACCAGCTTTCCACGTAATTAAGCCGACTCTGACGATCCGGCTCGACGGACCATAAATGTTCGTGAACTAGTCGAATAGGCCTACCGGACAACTTGCGCGGACGACTTGACACGGTAAAAGGTTATAATTAGCCTGGACGCGGTTGTGGTGTCTGACGACAAGAAAGCGAACTTGGTTAACTAAACATAAACAATTTATTTAACTAATGGTAAAAACTAAGCGAAGTGCCCGGACGGCGACTACAAAACCAAATCCAATTTTGATATTAAGTTATCTGATTATATAGTACGAACAAAAAATTAATTCTAAAAATGTAGACTAACAAACAAACGATAAAAAATAGGTTTACAAAATTGGTATCTTTTTTATGTAATATCATTTTTTCCGATCGGAACAATCTAATTGAATCGTTTTCCTGTTACTAGTAACTAATGCCTTTTGTTCTTGTTAGAGAGTTTCTTCTCTTATTAATAGTATTTCTAGTGCTAAGGATTAATAATTTTAGTAATACACATTTAAGGGCTTTCGTCTACGATGTTCGTTGTCTCGTGACATTGACCGCTTATCGCGGGCGCCAGAATAAGAATGACTAGCAGACAGCCTGAGACGGCTAAGTTCAGGGTGAGAAATAAGGCGGTGGCACTGGGCAAATGACTAGTTTAAAAATTGCTTTGACCAGTTTATTTATTAAATGCCTGGGGTCCAGTGGTCACCATGACCACTTTTTAAATTCCCCTTCTTTAGTAAAAAATAAATTCCCAGTAGTGGGTTATAGAAATTAATCCATTTCAGTGCAGCTCATACAGTATGTAGAAATATTAAGTGGTCATTGACCAGTTTTTTAATTAAAACCCTTGGGCTCTACTGGTCAAATGACCAGTTCTTAAAAATTTCCTTATTTCTTACCCTGGTTTTGTAGACGCGGTCCCCGGAAAGGGGGAACACTATATTACCCCGAAATTATTTTTGCCGAACTTTTGCCGAATTACCCCAAATTCTAAAATAGTAGAAATCTCCCATGCGTCGTCTGCTAAAACATCCTAAATGACTTCTGGCTTCGCCTTCGGCTTTTTGGGGTAAATTAGTGGCCGTTTCGGCACTTTTCGGCACAAAAGAGTTTGATTTAATTGCGACTTTTAGTGTGGGGGCCGTATTTTTATATTTTACCCCACTCTTTTGTGCCGAAAAGTGCCGAAACGGCCACTAATTTACCCCGAAAAGCCGAAGGCGAAGCCAGAAGTCATTTAGGATGTTTTCGCAGACGACGCATGGGAGATTTCTACTATTTTAGAATTTGGGGTAATTCGGCAAAAGTTCGGCAAAAATAATTTCGGGGTAAAATAGTGTTCCCCCAAGGGAAGTATGTTGGATCTACTCGGAAGTTGGAAGCGTATAAAAACGTTATCTCGGAGTTTAAAATTAAAGGTAATTTCGATTTTTTGAATATTATACCGTTTTCCTTTTGGGCCAATTTTGTGTTGCCGGCGCTGGCGGCAAAAAACCGAATTTCGCGTAATGCTGTTACAGGATCAAACAAATTATCGACAACTTCAAATGTCAATGGAATATACCCATGACAATAACCATTGCCGCCTCTATTGTATAAGGCCGGAGCGCGCGGCTCCCGAGGTAGGGAACATTCGCGGGGGGGGGGGGGGGATGAAACCTCACTTCTCCGATAGACGGAGCTCGTTTGGAAAGAATTTAAAAAATTAAATGGCGCGTAAATTCAAAGTCTTGTAATAGTTCCTTTGCAAGAATGACGAATTATAGAATTATATAAGTTTTTGGCTTATCTTCTCTAGGAATTAGAAAACTAAATATAAACAGAGTAGCTTTAAAAGATTTTATTTTGTTTTATAGGAGTAACAAGAATTTTTATTTTGATTTATAAAGTGACAATTTTTATTTTGATTTATAACAGTGACAATTTTTATTTTGATTTATAACAGTGACAATTTCTGTTTTGATTTATAACAGTGACAATTTCTGTTTTGATTTATAAGAGTGACAATTTTTATTTTGTTTTATAAGAGTAACAATTTTTATTTTGTTTTATAAGAGTAACAATTAATATTTTTATTTATAAGAGTGACAATTTTTATTTTGTTTTATGTGGCTTTGGTCAAATGATATGAAAACTTTTCGATCAGGGTCATTAGGGTGAACAATTTCATGTTTAAGAGTGCCACCGCCAAGCAGCTTGTATGCTGATGTATTTGTCTTTGCATTGTCTGCAACAAGTCTAACCAAAAGTAGATAGGGGGAAAGTAAAGCTCGAGGATGGTCCCCCACCTTTGACTGTGGGTTTCCTCTAAGTTTAGAAGCTCTCTCTCCTCTCACTTACCCCCTATGCGAGTTAGCCAATGACGTTTGAGAAAACACCCCAACCCCTTATCGATTTTTTTTGGAGAGGTAGTTCATAGCGACGGCAGCGCCCCGGGACAGTAGCCGGTGAAATTGTCTGCTCTAAAGGAAAATTCAAATCGACCAAGTGTTACATCGTTTAAAAATTCGGGGCGCTGATTTTTATCCTTTAATAGTCCAGGCAAAAAGAAATGCAGAATAACCACCACTATCTTCTTCATGTTTTGACTTAAGAAGATCACAAATCATATCATATAACAGTTCATTCATGGATCCATTACCTTTCATACAGTTAAATATTCTAATTCTACTTCCAGTATCGTCCGTGGTAAAAAGATCATTTATTAATTTTAACGTATCCACTCACAGATGTTGCTTTACCGTATATCCGTATGCAATCTTGTTAAGCCTTGGCTAGTAGGAGTCCTTTTAAAACTGTTTACAGAACTATTTTTCAGTTGCAAATAGGCACTGGCAATGTGCAATGCCTCTCCTACGCGAGGGGGTAGGAACTGTGAGAGAGAGGAAAGGGGGTTTCTAGGTTTTCATGGCGCGGGGGATCTTCCAAGTGCTTTACTTTCCCCCTATCTACTTTTGGTCTAACTACTAAAAAACCACTCTCTTCGACAGTGGTTATAACCTTTAAAATTATTTCTTTCAAATCAATCCCGGTTAAGTTGGAGGTAAAAAAGTATGCGACTGGTAGTCGGAAATGAGTAGAGAGTCCTTGAAAAAGGAAACAAAGTAAATGAGTTGCGAGTTTATCACCATTTCCTTCCTTTTCCGTTAGAGTTGTTTCCCCAAAATATCTGTCAAGATTCCTGTCGTACAAAAGTCGAGATTTTATCTTCATTTCATCAAACATTATCGATCCGAGACGTTCATTTGGGTTTTTGATTTTAGAAAATTCGATTGCTAAGCGTTCCTTAACCAGCGGCGTTATTCCTTCTTCCCCAGAAGAATGTCCAATAAAACGTTTGAGAGTCTTTTTGTGAGGTAAATGAAGGATATCTAGATCTCTAATGAAATTGTAACAAGCAGGGGATTTCTTGTACATCAAGCAACAAATTTTCAATGTAGAATGTTCGTATGGTCGAGATTTTTTTCCAAATGCCATGATTTGTTCCATTAAAAAGTTTGCTTTCACATCCTTATTTAAACTAGCTTCAATGATTTTCTTAAATTGTAGAAATTCTTTCTGTCGAGCCTCCTTTTTGAGCGTGTTGACTGTGCAAGAAAGTTCAGAGATTTTGCGCTTCAGAGACTGTACTTGCCTTTTTAGTTTAAAATTGTGTCTTCCAAGTTTACGAGTTGACACCATACAGCGTCTTTTTCTAATGCAAGGAGAAGCTTGAGTAGAAATATCTTTAAACACTTTTGAACTGGCAATAGGTTTGGGATCATCACTTTTATCAAAATTAGGAACTGCCTCGGCTTGGGCAAAATTAGGAACTGTCTCGGCTTGGGCTTGAGCAAAATTAGGAACTGCCTCGGCTTGGGCTTGAGCAAAATTAGGAACTGCCTCGGCTTGGGCTTGGTCAAAATTAGGAACTGTCTCGGCTTGGGCTTGAGCAAAATTAGGAACTGCCTCGGCTTGGGCTTGGTCAAAATTAGGAACTGAAAGTTTTTCAATATGATTATAAATATTTTCTTGTACATTAAAAAGTGCTCTTCTGAGATTCTCCCTAGCGTTTAAAACACACTTATTCTTTGGTTTATTGCCAATAGGAGATAGTGCAACTCGTTTTTGAGGTTGAAGGTCGGTGATATTTCTCGAAAGTGCTTTGACGTTCCCTGAAGTATCACAGTTTTCCAAAGTATCACAGTTTTCCGAAGTATCACAGTTTTCCGAAGTATCACAGTTTTCCGAAGCATCACAGTTTTCCGAAGCATCACAGTTATTTTCGTCTTTGTTATAAATCGGAACTGCGCCATTAAGGAGACGTCTTTGACTAGTTGAAATACTGAAGTCGGTGCTTTTAAAATGCTTGCTACAAATTTTCGGTTCAGAACTTCCGTGCAGGAAGGTTTCAAGATAAGCCGAATTCCCTCCAAATATTGCATATATCCATTTTTGCCTTAATGTTTGGTCTTTCGGAAATGAATGAAAGGTAATGCGTATATTATCACTAAGTCTCTTCCTTCCCTTCTGATGGCAATCTGGTGCAGCGCATTTCACCATTTTGTAGTTATTTTTCAAATACTAATTACTCCTTTGAATTACATCCTAACATTGAATTAAAACTAAATTAGTAAATTTTAAGCCTTGGTTAAATGTGAATAATAGCTACCCTAACCCGAAGCAAGACAAGGTTAACAAATAATTAGGTTATAATCTATATTGCCCAATTCCATACATTGATTTTACAATCACGCAAGTTTTAAACATTTAAATTAATCTTACCATTTAATGAATTGAGGAACGGTAACCGGTAACGAAAAGACTTCGCACACTCCTTGTACTGACGTCCCCAGAGACCCAACAAGCTAACCGGCCCTGCCGTTGAACGGTTGAAGCCCCGCGAAAAGCCTCAGGTTTAAAAATTATGACGTCACATTTTTGTCCAAACGAGCGCCTCTCGCGACAGAAAGCGGCGAATTAAAATGTTAGATTTTGAGAGGGGAAATATCGCGCGCTCCGGCCTTATACAATAGAGGCGGCAATGCAATAACATATTTAATCTTGTTTCAATGGAACACACTATTCGTTCGACGAAATAGCTATGTTCGGAAGAAGTCAGTTTTTATACTAGTACAAAGTGCGTATTCCATTGGTAGGGTGGAAAATGCCCCTTAAGAACCGATAAATGCAAGTTTGCCATGTAAATCCATTGGTGTTACGATCACGTGATCGTGACGACACAATAAATTTTGTAGTATGCATATTCCATTGGAAAAATGTCACATTCCCATCGCCCTAATTGCCGGAACAAAAGCGTGAAAGCCGAATTTCCCTTCTGAAAAGTAGTTCAGTTCAGTTCTACTCAATTTAGAGCTTGCGCAGTGCCATTCTTTGATCATTTTTGATGCACTTTACCACACCCACTTTGCTTTTCGACCTTTGGGATCTTTGCGGATATCCAACTGGGCCTTGGCTTTACCAACGCCATCTACATTTTTTTCTAGGGACATGAATATGTCAGATAATTACAAAATCGCTCCGCCTTCATTACATCACTACTTAGCACGGCGTCGTTCGAGCAGACGATAATTATGAAACGATAGCCCATGAAATCGTATTCCAATGGACTTTATAAGCGCCCTGTTTCGATTTATTATTGCCGTGTTGGCAAGTCAGTAGTGCTGGCATGGCGCTGGGAGTTCAAGGCTAATTTTACCAATGGAGCATGCACCGCGTCTCATCACTACTGAACTTAAACCATTGGAATACGCAAAGGTTTTTCGAGCGCCTCCGGCAGTAAAAAATCTGCCCAAAGGAAAACGCCATTATTGATAGTGTCATATTGGCCATGCCTTTTTGGCTGATTAATTAATTAGATCACTTTTATCATGAGCGGCTAAATGTGCGCTTGTTTTTGTTATTATCAAGTTTTATCAACTGAATAAATTTCCCCTTTTCCAAAATTTTACTAAATAGAATATGTTTTTACCCCTAATTATTGGTACCTTTCCTAATTCTGGCTAATTAGCTTGTTTATTGCCACCTTTTTCAAAAAATTGTTATTTTTAGTTCCTTTTTACCCTAAAAAGAGGCGCACTTTTAGCCATTCGTGTTTTATCGCAGTCCTATGGTAAACTGGATAGATTACTTTAGTTAGAATGTTGGATGATTTCCTAATTTTTGCATGAATCATCAACTAATGTAATTGTGGAGCATTTTCATAATATATTTATGTTATTTCAGCTTTAATGACAATTTAGCTCAGTATCTGCTGTTCAACACGTACACTGATGTAAAATTTGCAATCCGATTCAGATTTCGATCAATAAGACATTTGGATGTTTATGTGAGAATTAACCGGTATGCCCAAATCACTTATCTTACCGTTACATTGTTTAAATGCAACTCTTATGAGATTCCCAAAGCATAGTGATTTAAAGTATTGATTCAATAGGGAGAGATGAAGTTAAAGTGTGAACAGTGCGGTTTCCAGACAGGAATGAGCTCAGTCTTCAAGAATCATAAATTAATTCACAGTGACCAGCGTCCGTACAAATGCGATATTTGCGATTATCGTTCCCGAAGGCGAGGTGATTTAAAGAAGCACGTCGCAACTCATAGTGACGAGCGTCCGTACAAATGCGATATTTGTGAGTATCGCTCCAAAACACGTGGGAATTTAAAGATGCACGTATTGACGCACAGTGATGAGCGTCCGTACAAATGCGATATTTGCGATTACCGTACCCAAAGACAAGATGTTTTAAAGCAACATGTCGCATCTCATAGTGACGAGCGCCCATTCAAATGCGATGTTTGTGAGCATCGCTCCAAAACACGCGTGGATTTAAAGAGACACGTATTGACGCACAGCGACGCGCGTCCATTCAAATGCGATGTTTGCGATTATCGTACCCAAACACGCAGGAATTTAAAGACACACGTATTGACGCACAGTGACCAGCGTCCATTCAAATGCAATATTTGCGATTACCGTACCCGAACACGCAGGAATTTAAAGATACACGTCGTAACTCACAGTGACCAGCGTCCATTCAAATGCGATATTTGCAAATATCGTTCCCGTAGGCGAGAGGATTTAAGGAGACACATATTGACGCACAGCGATGAGCGTCCATTCAAATGCGATATTTGCGATTATCGTTCCCAAAGACGAGATGATTTAAAGAAACATGTCACAACTCATAGTGACGAGCGCCCATTCAAATGCAATATTTGCGATTACCGTGCCCGAACACGCAGATATTTAAAGATACACGTCGAAACTCACAGTGACGAGCGTCCATTAAAATGCAATATTTGCGATTACCGTGCCCGAACACGCGGGAATTTAAAGATACACGTCATGACTCACAGTGACGAGCGTTCATTCAAATGCGATATTTGCGATTATCGCTCCCGAACACGCGGGAATTTAAAGATTCACGTCTTGGCTCACAGTGAGGAGCGTCCATTCAAATGCGATATTTGCGATTATCGCTCGCGAACACGCGGGAATTTAAAGATACACGTCATGACTCACAGTGAGGAGCGTCCATTCAAATGCGATATTTGCGGTCACCGTACCCGAACACGCTGGAGTTTAAAGAAGCACGTCGTGTCTCACAGTGACGAACGTCCGTTTAAGTGTACGTTTTGTGATTTCGCAGCCAAATTAAAACATGGACTAAGAAATCACATTGCTAGACTTCATCCGTTAAAATCTCGAATTGGACGAAAAACTCGGAAAACTGTCTCGTTAAGAAGGAAGAACGATAGCGATCAATCAAAGAATGTTGCAGACTCTGCGTGTCCATTAAAATTCAAGCCAGACGACAAACAGGGACGAATGACAAATATAAACGATGATTCTCTCAATGAAACTGACCAGTCAAAACAAGTCGAAATTCATTCAGAATCAGATCCTGATGAACCCGGAAACGCGAGGAAGTCTAAATGTACCAATTCAAAACATATCGGTTCCAACATTAACCAAGTAATTTCATTAAATACTTCGCCTTCCAAGTGCGAAGTTAATACCATAACTTCCAAGGAAGTAAAGAAAGAACCAGAACCTTTATCGAGTGATAATGTTAGTTCAGAGTTTCACTTAAATCGTGTCAAATTGGAAAACGAAGCTGCAACGCCTCTCCCAGTGAACGAAGTGATTTATTGCCCAGATCCTGACGCTTCGAGGTTGGAATCAAGCGTAAAATGGGAAGAACCAATTGATCACCTGAAGAATGAGTTCGGTTTGGGTAACGATGAAAATCAGTTTACCAACAAACATTGTTCTATTATTTTGAAAAAATTGGAAGATTCGGGGAATTATGTTGGATACTATTACATAAGAATGAAAGAACCACCTTACATTTACGAGGCGGTTAAAGTTAATTTGAATAATGTCATTTAGTTTCCATTTGACCAAAGAGTCTATGTATGTTTTGAATACTGTCATTGAGTTTCCTTTTGACTATGTTTTTAGTAATGTCATTTGACTAAAGAGTCTATGTATGTTTTCCAATTGATGAATTTCGTTACAAACTTTCTAACTGCCTCAAAACAACTCCGTTTAAGTAAGACTTTTTATGTATATTCTGTTTCTTCTTAACCTCTCTATTTGGAAACAAACGGTCAAAAGTTTATTGAATGTTTGCAAATGAAAGCTGAACTTATGTAAGAAAATTGATTTGAAAATAAGCCTTTTTATTAGAGATTTGTATTAAACCTTAAGAAATTTTGTCCTCTTTATTTTGTTAAAATCAGATTGTGAAGGATAATACGGGATAAAATGTTAAGATTGCGTTTCGAAGGGTTAAAAAAAAGAGTTTAACATATTCGATAATATATTGGGTACTTGATGTCATCGATGTGAAAGTTTTAAGTCTTATTTGACTTAAAAGTACTGGATAATAGAAATCTTATTAAATGGTATTAGTGGTACATGGTAAGGGTAAGTCGATGAGAAAACGGTAACTCTCATAACCCATCAGTTAAGAATTTTTCAAGTCTTACTTCCCTTATTGTATAATCCGAGTTTTGTTCTTTAACTGAGTATGGATCCCAACGTCACCAATGACGTGGTGCAAGTATAGATTTAAAAGGGAAGGACGAATATGTTAAGTGCTAAAGAATAAAAATGTTCTTCACAAACTTTGAATCATTGCTGCCTCAGTTGATCATTATACCAGAACGATGTGTTCTAGAGTAACAATCATGCCCATAAATTTAGTATTCCATGGCCAATATTCGTAAAAGTAAAAGATCAAATGCAATACTTGCGATTACCATAAAACTACTCGCAGTAATTTAAAGATGCACGTCGTGACTCACAGTAACGAACGTATATTAAGGGTACCCGGGTTTTGATGCTGGCGTAGTCGGCGTTCTCAAGATTTTTGCTTTATTTCTTCACCGTTTAATCGCGCAATCACACACCCCCCCTGACCCCTTGCCCCCAAAAGCGATCATAGCTCGCCTATTCACTAGATGTCTATTTTTAGACTGGCTTGTTGTTGAAAACTGGAGGCCTTCTCGATATTGATATTTTCTTTGGAAATAAACTTAAAGATTTATTCCTTACAATTTTATCTCTTAGGGGGTGAAGGCTTATTTTCCTTTCAATTTAGTCTAATGGAAAACGTCAAAAAGCCATTTTCATAATATCACCATAATTAAAGGAAAGGGTCAAGCAACATAACATTATACCTTAAAAAAACGGCCTTTTTTTAAACATAAAAGGAAATATATTAAAAAAATTATCTTTTATTACAAAATAACTTGCATTAAATTCAGGGTGAGAAATAAGGCGGTGGCACTGGGCAAATGACCAGTTTAAAAATTGCTTTGACCAGTTTATTTATTAAATGCCTGAGGGTCTAGTGGTCACCGTGACCACTTTTTAAATTCCCCTTCTTTAGTAAAAAATAAATTCCCAGTAGTGGGTTATAGAAATTAATACATATAAAACAAATAGACAGTATATAAAACCTAGAACCATTTCAGCGCAGTTCTGACAGTATGTAGAAATATTAAGTGGTCATTGACCAGTTTTTTAATTAAAACCCTTGGGCTCCACTGGTCAAATGACCAGTTTAAAAAATTTCCTTATTTCTCACCCTGGGTAAGTTAAGTTTCCCACTCCCAGCTTCGGGGCTTTCGGGCTTGGAGGTCGTAATATTTTTGTTATTGGAGTGGCATTTAGAAAATAAAATACTTATCTGATTACCTCTAGAGCTAGAGTCACTGACGAGTGACGACCAAGTTTCCTCTCTGACTAAGGATAGGAAGGTGCTGCGCAGGCTGAGAAATAAGGATTTTTTTTAAACTGGTCATAAGGCCAGTAGAGCCCAAGTAACTCCCGGATTATCGGCGGAAAATTCAAAGGAGGCGAAAAATCACAACTGCAAATAGAAATCGAAAAAGTCTTCGGATCGCTCCAAAGCAGTAAATGGAATGAAATATTAGAGCCATCTCTACTAATTCGCTTCGGAATTTTTAAATTTCCGAATAATAACTAGATTAGTGGCAGTAGAAAGGTGTGCAGACTGTGTATCCCTACCTCTGGGAGCGCTCTTGTATGGAGGTGACACTGAGGTGTGAGATAGAAGGATATGACTATTGCCATTGCAAAAGTAGTACTGCCATTACTCTATGCATAGTTTTCAGACTAGGAGAATACATACCATTCACATAAGGTGGCCAAGCTACTTGTAGCACTTTTGTAGCCCCTGTGTAAATAGTATGAATCCTCCAAGTCCGAAAACTATATGTACAGTATTTGCAGCTTCATAGACATGGGAACATGTCTCTATGGGCCACTTTCCTCAAACCATAGTACCCCCTCCCCCCGCGTAACCGGCAATTGGGGATATACTTTTCAGCGAGCTATCGCAACTTCATCAATTCGATATTCATCACTTGCGATTCGCAAGTGATGAATATCGACTAAACACAGTGTCAACGTTTTGTATCTTACCTTAGAAAATTAGGAAACACGGGTATTGTGTACTAATTTAACACTATATAAAGATATACACGCGACACAAATTAGTACACACAAGCAGATATTACGAAATAGTTTTCGTGACTTGATTAACAAATGTGCTCGGACTCTCGGGAAAAATGGGAGCGCAGAAACATTTTTAAAGTCAAGCTCGCGATCTAAATAAAATTCTGAAATTTATCTTAACAACAATTAAACTAGAATCATTTTCCCTTCATGGAATCACTTCCATCGAAAGTTCAGTTTGACCATGCCGCGACACAAAACAGTACACACACACACAAGCAGATATTACGAAATATTCTTCGTGACTTGATTAACAGATGTAAAGTTTCCAGTCAAAGATAGATTCAGCAAGTCTGGTTTTAACCTACTCTGTGAATTCTAGGAGGGAAGGGACAATTTCAAAATTTATCCTTTTAGATTTCGAAGTGAAATTGACGTTCCTAATAAATATCTCGTTGTCAATAGACCATTTGGATGTAACTAAAAGGGAAAGACACTAGGGTAAAACTTTGCCTTCCACCTTGCTTTTTGTATAATGAGACTTCGCAAAGACGGCGATGTATCAACCATCTTGTATGTCCCGATACTGAGAATTGCCTACCACCTTTTTTACATCGAAAAAGTCCAATACTGAAATGTTTTGGCATTTCAGCTTTAAGCAAGTTTCGGCTGTGGTTTAAAGAAATGACGCGAAATTTTGGTGGAGTTAATTGGCCCTCTAAGCTTAGCAAAGGCTAGTTTTAGCTCCACCCTCGTGAATGAGTTATAAATGGTTCCTGCCTTTGACAAGGTACGTTGTTTTTCAGAAGAATGCGAAGAATATTAGGTTCGCCTTATAGTTTCTATTGGCAAATTGTCCGACATCTTGGATTTCTATAAATATAAATGACACCAATATACATTTAACAGACAGCCGTGCTAATTACCTACATTATATTTAAAGCCTACAAAATCGTTTAGAGCAAACGTTTAAAAGATTGGTGCTCGGAGATAAAAGCATTGTGTAAGCCAAAATCATTAAATCAGTTGCTTTGCTGGATTGTGAGAGAAGAGGAACTATACACTAAATGCGGTAAGGATAAATTCGATTATTTTTAATTTAAAACTTCACGGGCCAAATAGTTTTATATCGCTTGAATATCAAGATTTGCGAGGATTTTATTCGAGTTTGTAACTCGTAACAATATCAAGTTCTACCTTTATTGTACGGTTAAAATGGTGCGGAAAAAAATTGCAACTAGGAAAGACATAGCGCCTCCTCGATGGATGTTCCCAAGAAGAAATAGCTCCACGACGGAAAATTATTATTAATGAAAACCTACGAATATTTATCTAAGTAAATTATAATTAATTCATTGTCTTTATTAGACTTAAGGTGTAACAAGGCAATTTGCTACTTGTATAATATCAGGGTTCATACAAAATCTGGAAAATCAATTTCCCTGATATTTCCAGGTTTTTTCATAGGTTTTTCCCTGATATTTCCAGGTGTAAGAGCCCCTAATTTTATAGAGTATGCTAATAACACTACAAACATGGCCTTGAGAGGACTCAGAGCCTCAGAGGGACCGCGAGTACCGTTGGAGCCATCTCTATGGCTGGAAATTATTATTATTAAATTATACGAAAATTATTTTTCTTTCGGCTACCTCGATCGAAAATAAACTGGATTGGGCTATCCTCGTAAATTTCCCTGACATTTACTATTTATTTGAAATTTCCCTGACGCTTGACGCAAAAATCAATTTACCTGATATTTCCCGGTTTTCCAGGTTTGTATGAACCCTGAATATACTTCTGATACCACTTTAGTTTCCTATATTGGTTTTCTTACTTGTAAAGTTCTTTCAATTTGTTTTTGTAAGATTCACATATCAATATGTTGGGCAGAAATTAGTACACTTTCTAATAAGCCAAGTCTCTAATACGGTCCCGCCCCAAAAATTACGTTTGTAAATTGCAGTGCCCAAAACCTTTTCATTTGTTTATATGCTTGATGTTGCCCCAAAAGGTTAGGTAACTTACTTCAATTGAAATTAGCATCTAAAAACTGATATAATTTAAACAGATTTTAGGAATTTTAATATTCATTTATATTCATTGGACAATGGTTTCATCCATTTCTGCTCCTTGATAGTTTATTTTAAAAATCAAAATAAGTATAGATTTCATAGATAATTAGACAGTTACGTAACAACCTGAAATGAAAAGCTGATAAACTTTTCGGGTTATAATCTATTTCGGGAGCAATGTTTATCACACCATGAACAAAATGTTGCCGGAAATTTTACATCATTGGAAATTTTTTTATACAAATAGGTCTTACAATAAAAATATTCCTTGTTTCTACTCTTTACTAGTCCTTCAAATCCATTCCATTCGCCTATGTGCTTTCTACGTTGGTGTGATGATACATCTTCACAATGATAAAACTTGAATGGTATTTCACCACTATCAACGCGCTGATGTGTGATCAAATTAGACTCACTTGTGCTGGTATAATCACATTTGAAAGGTTTTCTTCTTAAGGTGAATGCGCTGATGTACGATCAAATTACTTCTCTGCCTACATTTATAGTCACACTGATCACATTTGAAGGGTTTTTCTCCACTGTGAATGCGTTGATGTATGATCAAAATACTCTTGATTGTGCATGCATAATCACACCGATCACATTTGAAGGGTTTTTCACCACTGTGAATGCGTTGATGTGCGTTTAAATGAGCCTTCTGCGTGGATCCATAGTCACATTGATCACATTTGAAGGGTTTTTCACCAATGTGAATACGTTTATGTTTAAACAAATAATTTTTAGTCGCGCTACCATAATCACACTGATCACATTTGAAGGGTTTTTCACTACTGTGAATGAGTTAATATCTGATCAAATAATACTTCTCCTTACTTTCATAATCACACTGATCACATTTGAAGGGTTTTTCACTACTGTGAATGAGTTCATATCTGATCAAATAATACTTCTCCTTACTTTCATAATCACACTGATCACATTTGAAGGGTTTTTCACTACTGTGAAAGAGTTGATATCTGATCAAATTACTCTTCAGCTTGCTGGCATAATCACACTGATTACATTTGAAGGGTTTTCCCCCAACGTGAATACGTTTATGTCTGATGAAATTACTTTTCTGTGTGCTGGAAAATTCAAACTGATCACATTTGAAGCTTCGTTCTCTAGTATGAATTTTAGAACTTAGTTCAACAACTCTTTGATCTTCAATATCATGTTTTGCCTTGGATTTACCTACATAAATAAGGAAATAATCATGCAACATCTGGAAATTATAGATTCGACACAAGGAAAGTGCGATGATTCTATGAGATAACACCCCTTAATGAGTTACGAGCTTTCTAAAGTATCCGACCCCTTTTCAAAAAATGATCGTTACACAGTGGGGACTAGGAGTGAAAGATTCTCAGAATCTCATCTCTTTTTACCTCTCCGTGTGACGTAGTCCAGGAGAGGTTCTGTAACGGCCGTGTCTGTCTGTCTGTCTGTTGTTACACCCACGTGACCGCGTTCGCAGTTTGCGTCTCGGAGCAAACGTGTTCCCAATTTCCGGACCGCATTGACAGTTCACAGAAATTTGGAAAATTATATTTCTCTCCGTTGGCTACTCTGTACTAGAGTTCTCACACCACCATGTTTGGTCTTCGTCCATCCCATATGAACACCAGTCTGGTACTTTTCTGGCTTCCACCACCACCATGTTTGGTCTTCGTCCATCCCATATGAACACCAGTCTGGTACTTTTCTGGCTTCCACCACCACCATGTTTGGTCTTCGTCCATCCCATATGAACACCAGTCTGGTACTTTTCTGGCTTCCACCACCACCATCTTCTATTCTTTGTCAATCCCACATTGACACCAGTCTTGGTACTTTTCTGGCTTCCACCACCACCATCTTCTATTCTATGTCAATCCCACATTGACACCAGTCTGCATTTACACTGGCTTCTAACACCACCATCCACTGGTCTTCCGTCTATTCCACATAGACACCAATCTGTATCATTGGCTTCTAACACCACCATCCACTGGTCTTCCGTCTATTCCACATAGACACCAATCTGTATCATTGGCTTCTAACACCACCATCCACTGGTCTTCCGTCTATTCCACATAGACACCAATCTGTATCATTAGCTTCTAACACCACCATCCACTGGTCTTCCGTCTATTCCACATAGACTCCAATCTGTATCATTGGATTCTAACACCACCATCCACTGGTCTTCCGTCTATTCCACATAGACACTAATCTGTATCATTGGCTTCTACTCCATTATCATCGTTTGGTTTTAGGATATACGCGGCGATCAGCTAGGGTTACGAGAAACGTCTAGCCTCCCTAAGGTGGGATCGCCACCAAAGGTCTTCGCAATTGCGCTTTTTCCTTACTATTATAATGGAAACGAATCGTATATATACCCCAAAATTTGAAGAAAGCGGGCAAGAGGGGTACCCTTCACTTTAAACGTCAATATTAGCAAAGTTTGAGATGATAATAGGTATAACGTTATTTTAAACGATTTAACTATTATTAATGATAATTATTGAAGATTAAAATAATTAAAAATAATTATATTTATTTAAATTTAAATATTAAAGATAAACCTCTCGTGCAAAGAGAGAGATTATCATCGCCTCCTATATCTGCCAAGGCCCGTGCATTGCGATATATTTTTCAAAACAACAACCAAAATGGGAAGCTCCTCTCAGAAACATAATAATTTCTTTTCTCTGTATATGAAATGAAAATATGGATAATATTGCGCTCCTTCTTTAACGGTATCAATCCTTGCCTGTCTATTAATATTTTACGTAGTAGTAATACGTTTTTAGCGAAGTCTAGAGAGGATAAACATAAGCGAGATTGTTTCGGAAAACAAATACTGCTTCCACTAATGGGTTTATACTCCTTGTTACTCTTGTTGTCTGTGTGTGTCCGTCCATTGTTACACTAGTGCGTCGCATTAGCAGTTAGCCTTGTGTTGATGTGTTAAGAAATCATACAGAACCTTAATATTCCCTTTTTCCATAATATAAAGTGTTGTTACACCCACGTGACCGCGTTCGCAGTTTGCGTCTCGGAGCAAACGTGTTCCCAATTTCCGGACCGCATTGACAGTTCACAGAAATTTGGAAAATTATATTTCTCTCCGTTGGCTACTCTGTACTAGAGTTCTCACACCACCATGTTTGGTCTTCGTCCATCCCATATGAACACCAGTCTGGTACTTCTTTAACGGTATCAATCCTTGCCTGTCTATTAATATTTTACGTAGTAGTAATACGTTTTTAGCGAAGTCTAGAGAGGATAAACATAAGCGAGATTGTTTCGGAAAACAAATACTGCTTCCACTAATGGGTTTATACTCCTTGTTACTCTTGTTGTCTGTGTGTGTCCGTCCATTGTTACACTAGTGCGTCGCATTAGCAGTTAGCCTTGTGTTGATGTGTTAAGAAATCATACAGAACCTTAATATTCCCTTTTTCCATAATATAAAGTGAATATGTGGAAGTATTTTTCGTAATTATGATGCATTTAGTACTTTTGTAGCTTTAAAGCTCTGTTTCATTTTGATATTCCAAAGATTTTTTTTAATATTGTTATTTGAAATGGCTGTTTATATATTGCTTAAGCTATACTACATCTGTATATAGAATAATCCTTGGTTTAGTGATTTCATGAAGAAAACTAAGACCTAGA
This sequence comes from Phalangium opilio, assembly GCA_019434445.1. Lineage (NCBI taxonomy): Eukaryota > Metazoa > Arthropoda > Arachnida > Opiliones > Phalangiidae > Phalangium > Phalangium opilio. The sequence goes on from JAEQBA010000417.1 coordinate 138,056, forward strand.
CTCCGGCGCGTATAACAAGTATTAACCGCAATAGGTTTAGTGAAACAAAGAGTAAATAATTGAGGCCTGAGGTGAAGTAAACTTTTGGCTTTGATTTTCGTGTCTGAAATGAACAGACATCAACGGTTCAGAGTGAGCCGAAAGTTAAATACACTCTTAAATAATAATAATAAGATTAGTGAAAGGGCTAATGGTAAACGGGTAGTAACTACAGACTTATTATTCTCTTTATGGTGCGCATTGACTATTAGTGCGTCTAGCTACAATTTAGCTTTGGTGTTATTTAACGTTAACATTCATGTTGGCAAACTAAGAATATTGTTGAGGTGAGACGAGACGATAGTGTTTACACTCCAAACCAGTTGTGAATGTAGCTTTCAGAATATAGGGTAAACAGCTGAAGCGTAGACTTCATTTCCTGTTCTTTTCCCCATTGACTGATTTCCATGTGTCCAAGATTTATCCTTATTGGATGTGAAATGTCGTCTGCTTTACTGTACATTCGCTATGTTTGGAATACTGCTTCAATATTTCGTAAATTTTTACTTCAAAAAAGTGAAATAATTCCATATCTAGGTAAATACGATTGTAGTAGTAGACCTCTTGACACGGAGAGGTAATATTTTGGTTTTCCCAACTTGTTTTGAAAGCTGATTTGGTTTTAACGTTAAGAAACGCGCGCAATACGCCACGGAAAATTTGAGACCTTTCACTCCGACGTCGTTTGCGGAAACTTTTCAGAAAATTGATCCAAACGTATTACCAGGAGCAGATGACAAAGGAGTGTCGGACGCTAGCTTCCACAATATAGAGGGCAATGGCACCCGCGTACGTCACAGCTGTAGCGGTATCGTTTGCCATAGACGCGCTATCAGACATTATAGCAGACGATGCTTTTGGTGGAGTATATCTGGCACCAAAGTCTGCTGGGAATTTGTTTTGTAATAACGGACTAACGGTGGCTACTGAGGTTCGTCTTATCCGATCGCGACATAAATATACACAATATAATTATGCTTTATTCAAACAGCTGTAACCGTTGGTATTAAGATAAAAGATAAGACTAGGCCTACATTTTGTGACTTTAAACCTACTAAATAGTAAATTAAGTCCAAACTAGCAGAAAAACCCAGGTAAGCCAAGGCTTAATTAACAATTTGTGCCCACTGGAATGATTGGGCTCTGGTTTTCAAATTATAAAGCAACGTTTTAAAAGATGCCGAAACACAATGTTATATATGTGTTTTAGGGCCAAAATATTCCGTATGTTTTTGAATTAATTGACTGCTACAAGAGGTTGGAAACGAAATCACTGTCTCTTACTTTTTGGGTTTTAAAAGATCGTGAGTGATTTCTTTTCCCAACCTCTTGTAGCTATCATTTAATTCAAGACGAAATTAAGAAAAAATTGGCACTGAAACACATTTTAGTTTTTCAATAGTGTACATACGTTACTCGCTGGGCTTTTCATTATCAATTTTAGTCTAAAAAAAAGATTAAAAAGCCGTTGAAATCCATTTTTAACTCTAATACTCGTTAAGCCTAGGCTAATTATAAGCAGACGATACGTATTTTTAAAGAGAGGCTCCAGACGCGATTTCCCAGATCTCCTTTCGAGACTTTGCAGCCACGCTATTGGTTGGAAAATAAAGCTCAAATTTCCTACGAGAGGGGGCACTGGCGTAATGATTTTGGTTAATAACCGTGACGTTCGCGCATCCCATTGCCCTCTACATTATGGAAGCTAGCGTCCGAGACTCCTTTGTCATCTGCTCCTGGTATAACTACACAATCATTTACAAGAAAGGCGCCCACAACAGCAATGCTGACGCTCTTAGCAGATTGCCCTTGCCGGTCAAGCACACCGAAACACGGTTACCGAACGAATACGTTTGTTTGATGGAGCTCCTCGATCAAGGCCCCATCAAGATGGTCGACATGGCCCAAGCGACTCGAGGAGACCCTACACTTTCACAAGTCTTACAATATTGCCGAGCTTCTTGGCCCCCACATGCGAAAACGCCAGACCCTTGCAAACCATTCTCTTTGCGGAGGGAGGACCTGTCGAGCACAAACGGAATCATCATCGTCAGCAACAAAGTCGTGGTACCACAAGCTCTCCGTACGCGCGTCCTGAACGATCTCCACAGCAGTCACCAAGGCATGAACCAAATGAAGCAATTGGCTAGGACCAAAGTATGGTGGCCAACCCTCAACTCCGACATAGAACGAACGGTCAGAGAATGCACCACATGCCAAACAAACGCACCTTCACCGAACAAGACTTTTAGTCCTTGGCCGAAAGTAACAACACCATGGTCCAGGGTACACGTGGACTTCGCTGGCCCCTTAGAAGGAAGGTATCTACTAATCGTAGTGGACTCAGCCTCCCATTGGATCGAAGTGGGACTAACAAACACCACATCCTCTCAAGCGGTCATCAAATTTCTCAGAGAACTGATGGCGCGCTACGGGATCATAAAAACACTAGTCGCGGACAACGCCACCTGTTTTTCGAGTATGGAATATAAAGAATTTCTCGAAGCGAATGGTACAGAACTACTACACTCTGCACCGTACCATCCACAGTCAAACGGCAGGGCGGAACGAGCCGTAAGAACCACGAAGACCACTCTACGCAAATTGGATGGTTCGATTTCGGAAAGCACGGAAGAAGTCGATTCTGGACTCCAGCGTCACCCCAAAGGATCACTGGAAGCCAGATTAGCTAAATTCTTATTCAACTATCGCAGAACGCCGTCAGTAAACGGATCATCACCCGCAGAAATCATGCTTGGTAGAAAGCTCTACACTTCGCTTGATATCTTCCATCCGGGTAATCCCAACAACAAACAGGAAACACCTACCACAGTCAAGACTACGTATAACATCAACGATTCAGTATACGTGAAAGCTTATGGACGAGGACCCTCCTGGAAAGCGGGAGTGATAACGCGGAAAATTGGCACCACCATGTTCGAAATAAACACAGAAGACGGGCTAGTACAGAGACACTCCAACCAAATGAAAAGGAATTACGCTATAGCTCCAACCTCATTCTCGAATACGTCAGAGGCCCCTGCAAACCGAAACAACCTAGAAGACACCTTAGTTCCGCAGCCAGAAGCCGCTGTTCACCAAGAACCAACAGCACCTCGCCCTCTCCCTTGGTTTCCTATCGCACCCGCCATTACCGATGCGACCCGCCTCGCGCCAATCCAGACACCAGCAGGCTCGCTGGGCTTTTCATTATCAATTTTAGTCTAAAAAAAAGATTAAAAAGCCGTTGAAATCCATTTTTAACTCTAATACTCGTTAAGCCTAGGCTAATTATAAGCAGACGATACGTATTTTTAAAGAGAGGCTCCAGACGCGATTTCCCAGATCTCCTTTCGAGACTTTGCAGCCACGCTATTGGTTGGAAAATAAAGCTCAAATTTCCTACGAGAGGGGGCACTGGCGTAATGATTTTGGTTAATAACCGTGACGTTCGCGCATCCCATTGCCCTCTACATTATGGAAGCTAGCGTCCGAGACTCCTTTGTCATCTGCTCCTGGTATTACTCTTATCGTGTTTAAGCAGTTAGACTAAAATATTATGTTTTCTCGGTATAAACAAAACCGCACGTAATGTTATATACACAATAAAGAGCTACAATAACTATAACAAGTCAGAACTGCAGTTCTATCTTTACCAGAAAATTAATTAAAGAAATACTATTAGATGAAATTATGTACCTATATTTATTCTGATGATTTCATGGAATATTTCACATTCCTGAAAATTATTTTCCACTAAAATATTACTTTCAAAGCTCAAATCCTTTTACATTTCCATGTGTAAACATTTCAATTGAGGTAAAAGATCTGTAGCTCACGACAAGTGTATTATGGCAACAGTGTTGATTTTATCAGCACAGCAAAATGGACAATTTCTCAAAGCTATATTTACATATATTTATATAAGTGATAGACACTAACCGATATGATATCGGTGAACGATATGGCACTTTAAGCAATATATTGGTTCGAGCTTAATTTACTGATATAAACCGAAATATCGGTTATATTATTCGGTCGATATCGGTTTCATTGGGTTAAATAATCGGTTAACTTTGCTGATCTTAAAATCAGTTAAAATTGGTATCGGTATCGACATAGGTTAATTTACAATATCGGCCATCACTAATATTTCTGTATGTTCTAGGTCTATTAGGAAAATAAAATTTTTAGACCCAAAATTTATCGATAATTTTAGACGCTATTATAGTGTCCCTTCAAAAAATTTCTAACGTCAGAGGCAAAGTTTCTGGATAGGAATATTTTATCAAAATATGCATTATTTACTTAGTCCTTAATTAAGGTATATTTAATGTATGTTGCCTATTTTTCATTCAGTTTGACAGAGTCACGCAAAAGCGCCTTCCGAACCGTGCTTACTTCCGCAAAGTGTACCTTGAAAGAGCAGTTCACAAAAAAGCAACCGAGGTTCCAAAGAAAACAGAGGCATAGTTCAAAACTGCTGTTTTATGCGATGTTTAACTAAGGTTTTGAGCTATTCTTAACCCTACAGTTTGCCTTCCCTTTAAAGTACAAATAGATCGTTATATAATAACCTTACCTTTAGTTACCTCACCTAACTTTAACTCCTTTAATACTATCGAGGTTGAAATAACCAAAACAAATCCTAATTAACCTGACCTAGTACAATTAGAGGTCAAACAACAAAACTTAACCTAAACTATTTCTTATTTAAAATCATCATAAAAAATCAAATGATTGAAATCACTATCGAAAACATTCTATTGAAGTTTGTCAATGAAGAAAATTCTTTCAAGGAGCGCATAGAGCACAGCGAAAGCCAAACTAACCCAGTGAAATATTATGATGAAGTAAAGTTTGTTCAATGGTATTTGTGTGTAATGTTCAATTTCTGTTAGCCCAAGGCAACGCTCCCCAAATCTCGCTTCCCTTTCCATGTACTCCTCCAAAATATGTCCTTCAAATGTTCGCAGAGCACTAAAAATGCAATTAAAACAAAAACGATATAATGTTCAATTTGGCGAGGGGTTTCCTGAGACGCCGGCCACGACGAGAATATCCTAAAAACCTCAAAATGTTTCCTCCTAATTGACTCTTGAAAACTTTTGAAGTTTTAGGGTGTGTTAACTTAACCTTACATTGATTTGATCTGATTTTTTGTGTCCTCATCCAAATCTCGCCTCATTAAGAACACTTGCATGGTCTGAGTGAAGGACATTTTGGAAATATAGAGGTCGTAAATTCCACAAAACATTGTTATCACTTGTAATGTGAAACAAGGGATAGATAAAGTCGCCGATTCTCCCTCTTGCATCTCATCAAAAATCTTCAGAAAATCGATGTCACCGAGAGGTACAGCAGTTTCATCCGCAACTACCTTATCCCATACAGTCTTGCTCAAGGAGTCTTCCAAGTACTGCGTGTAAAACAGAATACTTCAGAATATAGTTTTCTACATAACGCATTTTACATCCCTTTGAAGGGACGCCCTTCACAAATTTATTTAAATTTTTACTTTCAACTTGTCATATGGCGTAGTGTCTTGCACCACGTATAGTTTGATGGGATGGGTGATGAAATCTTCCAGTTGTTCGCATCGAAAGGGGTCATCCTTCTTGGCCAGTTTCGACAATAACAAGCAGTTGAAAGACATCGTTAAATAGAATGAAGCGATATCCCACGATATCCATAACAGACGGCCGTAAAGTGACTTCACTGGTATAGAATCTTAAATTGCACAAAATATGGCTTAAGCCTAAGCCTTATTTTTGCATCATTTTCACCTTCTATGTCACAGGGAACTACAATCAACTTTTTTGAAAAAATAATAATTTACTTATAGGGCTACGTACTAAGTAATTCACTTGCTTATTGGCATGTTTAAAATTCTACGGTTTAAATGATTTCGTGATATTAGACGTAATAAATTTTTGATTTACACACCTTGGCGAATAAACACAGCGAAGACGTGCAATATTGAGTCTTCAAACGTCTTTAAATGCGACTGATGTGGTTTTCCACGGAAAACTCTCATTGCTGTCCAAATAGAAGAAAATGCCAGAAAGGCCAGAATCGTAGATATCCATAGCTGGAGCAAAATATGCAGATATTATTTAAGTCTAAGTAATACTTCATACTGGCTCGTCGTTTGTACTCTTAAAGAGCTCTCGCGTCATGCTTAGTGAGAGTATGATAACTGAACAATTTTACGTATTTTAACTTTTTTACCGTTTTTTGAAAACATTCGAGTGACTCAAAGTAGTCTCTTTGGAATATTTTCGGTGGTCCTGTGACGAAGTTCCAAGGAAACACATTCGTTGTAGTCGAGTAGTCAAAACAGTCCACAACTTTCGAACTTAGAGGGAGGGGAATAACGCTGAATTGGGTTTCCTATCATAAATGATGTTTTACAATCTTTCATTTGACAGTTTTGCAGACTACATTCGTACATTACGTATAAGTGACCCCAGTATACCAGTTCCCCTAAATCTCCAAAACCAATAACAGTCAGATCAAAGCTGTCAAAATAACGAAAAAAAAATAATAACCTCCGAAAGAAAATCGGACTCATTTAAGTAGTTAAATCTGGGAATTGGTTTGATTAAGTTATACTAGAAGGAGATAATAGAAGAAGGATGCCACTCTGTATCCTCCTAATACTTTAGTTATGTTACATGATTCTTCCCAGGCTAACCCTTTTTTTAGTTCACCTGCTCATCAATCTTCAGATGGGCATCGCACCGTGCAGGTGAATTCTATAACTGTTTGGTATTTACGAAATCCTCAGCAATCAATTAACCAACAAACCTTGATTGCCTTAAGGGGACTGTAAAGGAGGAATCGGCGTATGGGTAGAAATGATTTGAAATACGTCAGAGGCACATGACCAAGGAGAGGCGTGGTTCAAAGAAGCTTAGTTTGTTTATTTCGAAAACCACCACTTCATGGAATTGGCGCTGCAATCTCGCGAAAAACAAGGACTAGATGTCCAGTTCCACTCCATGAGGAGCCTTTGTATCTTGGCATCACGTGATGTCTGTGACGTATTTCAAATAATTTTTACCCACCCGCCGATGCCTTCTTTGCAGTCCCTTTAACGTGGGACAAAAATTAATCCACAAGCGCATGCGCCTTGGCAAATAGTTAAGCAGAGCTAATAGAGTAATGATGATGGGAACTATTTACATGGCGTATGTGATTCGGTTTAGTAACCAAGCTCCAGATGTTGGGAAGAATCATGTTACAATTACCCCGCTTTGTGCTGTACACTTCTCCCGAAGAAAAGTATTATATACTTCTGGATATACCTATTGTTTAATTTCGTCCGAAGTATATCAATCGCAACTGAGTATGAACCAATCACTTCGTCACCGTCAATTTCCAAAACTGTCTGGACCTAATTTTTTTTATTTTTGTTTTGAAGATTTAATTATTTCTAAATATAACAATAAACGCAATATTTGTATTGCGCTGTTGTAAATTACATCTTACCTCTGTTGCAGCGGCTTTCAATTTATTCATTGTGATCGAAATATTACTTCAAAGATATTTTTTTTAACTTTTAGATTGGTTTGATGTTTTTTATGTTACATTTTGTTTAATAAATTACAGAAATAATTTAGTTTTGAATGCTGATTTGGTTTCAACTCTAAAAAACGCGCCCAAAACGCCCTGGAAAATTTGCTGCATTCCAATCTGACGTCGTTTGTGAAATATTTTCAGAAATTGATCCAAACACACTCCTGTCGTGTTTATGTCGTTAGTCTAAAATATGATATTTTCCAGGTAGGCCTATAAACAAAACCGCACACATTAAAAATCTACAGTAACTATAATAGTTTGAACTAAATTTCATTTCTTTGCCAGAGAGACAGTTAAAGAAATACTATTAGATAAAATTATGTACTATTTTCTGAGGATTTCTTAGATTATTTTGCATTCTTGAAAGTTATTTTCAACTAAAATATAATTTATTCGTATACTTAGTTTTCACCAGGAGGTCAGGCTACTTGACAGACAAAGTGCAGTGCCAAGTAGCCTACCCTTCTGGTGTTATCAATCCTCGTAGCTCACGACAAATGTGGTACTTACAGCAACAGTGTTGTTTCTTCAAGATTATTTAGGCAGCAATATGGACAATTTTCGAAGCTTATCACATATATTTATTTATTAAAGATATTTTTGTATACTCTTTTAGGAATATAAAATTTTTAGATCCAAAATTTAACGATAAAATTAGACGCTATTGTCCCTTTAAAAGCGTCTAACTTCACAAACAAAATTTCTGGTTGTGAAATTTTGCCATTTGCATTATTCGTATCTATTTTCGTGAAGTTTGAAAACGTCACGCAAAAGTCATAGTAACTTTCACCGACCAATCAATATTAAATTAAATAAATCAGAAGTAAATAGGTGGAAGTACGTATCTCCAGCTTTACCTAGTGTAAGGAGTCCCTTTCCCGTTATAACATGGCTTGTAGCGCAGAATTTGAATTCATCTAATCAGAGAGAGATACTTCTTACACCCGTATTTCACCACACGGCCAACTTCAAAACTTTATAATAAAGGTAGAAGTCCGAAATTTCACGAACTAACAGTTCTTACTATATCTGCCACTACCGTCAAATTACAAGTATTTCATCACAACAGTTTACGAAATATCCTATGTCAAACATTATGCCAATTTTGAAATGATCTGTGCACAATTAGTTTAAATTTTCTTAGTTATGGTTTGTTTCGTAATGCCAATTTGATAATAACCTAATTCAGAGAGCAAAAGGCTAACTTTAAATAGAAAAACCGAGTAATGTTGTATAATAGGTAGAAAGACATCATTAAGAACACTTTTATTTAACCAAAAATTAACTTTTTCCCTCTAATTATTATGGAAATGTAGCATAAGATAGTGCAGGGAGAAAAGAGATAAGATGGAGTGGTAATAACGGGCGACATGAGGCATGCAACGTAACTCTCCCAGTGTACCTCGTGCACGCCCCTACCCTTTGGTAGGCGACTGTTAAGCGCTGCTCCGTAGCGCCATTGTATTTGTATCAGAACTAGCTTCTATTTTTAAGACATTACGTTTCCATGCTTTACGACCCTGCCTAAACGCCGTAGATGGGATGCAGAGGCTTCGTTATAGGTATGGGAAAACACACTCCATCCCTATCTCCTTCAAGGGTAGCGTAGCTTACCTTTTACTTTGGTAACGCTTCAACGCTTATAAAGGAGTTAAATATAGCCATTGTAATAACTGTAGTTAATTTCATTAGTTTATAATGATGGATATTAAAAGAAGTTTTGTAAACCAAATACTACCTACCTAACCTCTTCTGGTAGGGTTAATTTTAAATTGAAATAAAAAGTGGTAATAATTTTGGTGACATTATATCGTCATAAAATCTAACCTAACCCATACCCAATCTGGTATAGCTTGACAAACAAAAGGAGACTAGTCAAAAATTAATAGACCATCCCATTAATTCTTACAGGGAATCAAACACCACATGGGTTACTTTCCTCGCACCAATTAGCACAGCTAGAGTCAATGCGAGCTGCAAGTATTTAATGCAATGGTCTATTAAAACAACCCACGATTTAGTTCAGACGCTTGCTTCGGTTAGACGTATATCAAGGTAGCTGATATTAAAGTTTTCCAGACTTGTACTCTTTGACAGATGGGTATTGCGAACTAAGTACATTGAAGTTAAAACTACACCCACAAGCAGACATCCCGTAATAATTACGCAACCCTTCATCTATTTACTGGGAGAGTCGAAAAACAAAGGTACTAGTACTTGATCGTACAAAGTTCATGATTATTTAAAGTTTGCATAATATTATTGTCAAACATTAAAAAAATGTTGAGACAACATTTTAAGTTATTAATCTTTATTAGCGAAGAAACGTTTACCTTCTCTGTAAGAAAATAAACTGCGGTAGTTTTAGATAGGGGTTGCCAGGCAGTTAGCGAGTCAAGAGATTGTAGAGTGATGAGAAGGATGACACTCTGTATCGTCTGAATTCTTTAGTTATGTAACATGATTCTTCCCTGGCGACAGTGGCGAGGGACCCCCTTTTTGTTTGCTCTCCTTCTCATCAAACTTCAGTTGGGTGAATTCTATAACTGTTTGGTATTTACTAAATCCCAATGCACCAATCAATTAACCAACACACCTTGATTGTCTTGACATGGGACAAAAACACAGATGCGCATGCATGCGCCTCGGCAAAAAGTTAAAGCCTAATAGAGTAATGATGAGGGAACTATTTATCGTCAGGGTTCATACGAAATTTCGAAACCCAATTTCCCTGATATTCCAGGTTTTCCAGAGTACTTCTTATAAATTTCCAGGTGCATTTTTTGCATTGGAGGAGTGTTATAATTTCAAATAGGGTAACCAGACTATACCTACAACCACATTATATAGGCTCATGCCTCTGTGGTTGCCAGTAGCTTTGGTTACGAAATAAATATTATATGTTTACCATTCTTTGTTAGGTTATAATAGACAGTACCAAAATACAGAATTCCATACACCAGGGCTGATACTCACTCATACGCTCAATTTTAGTTGAATAAGTGACTAATTAATTTAGAAATGGTAAGCAAAAAGTGACTAAATAGGGGCCACTTGAAATGAAATGTTTTCAGAGATGACCGATTTAAAAGATATTTTGAAGGTCAGTGTCGTAATTTAGCTCAATCTATGGTCTTAGATATTTCCAGTCAAAGGAAAGGTCACCTCATAAAAGGTCTACGGCGAAATTCAATTAGAGAAATCAAAGCAATTGATGCCGTTTTAAATCAAAAACAAAACATTCATTTGAACTGGATTAATTTTAAATAATAAGTTAAACATTTGCTATTTGCTGAGCGAGCGAAGCGAGCTCCACCATTTTGGACTTTGATCAACTGTGATCTCGCTATTTTTGCGTTTAAACCGTCATAAGACGATTTTTTCGTGCACCAAATTAGATTATGGGTCCCACTGAAGTGTATTTGTTTCACTTTATTTAATTTCCCTGATTTTTTGGAAAAAAATTTATTTTCCCTGATTTTTCGAAGAAATTTTCATTTTCCCTGATATTTCCCTGATTTTTTCCTCTACACCAATTTCCCTGATATTTCCAGGTTTTCCCTGTTTTCCATGTTCGTATGAACCCTGATCGTGTATTTGATTCAGGTGCTCCAAATTATCTGATGTTGGGAAGAATCATGTTACAATTCCCCCGCTTTGTGCTGGTACACTTCTCTCGAAGAGAAGTATTATATACTTCCGGTTTTATTTAGTACTTGTCTAACTTGAGTAGCGGAGGGCCTAACAACACTGAACTGTTTTAAGGTGAGAGAGGGGGTAAGAATAATTAAATTCACGTTTATACTTTTCTGATTTTATTCAAACGCAGACCTATCCTTTGATTTAACCATTATCACGTCTTTTGTGAAAAATTATGTATTTGATACGCCTCTGCTTTAACCTTAATCACGTCTTATTACAAATTTTCCATGTTTGCTACGCTTTTGTTTTAACCGTTAGCACATGTTGCTGAGCCCAGAACGCGAGTTAGACTTAATTGCGCTGCCGAACCGTAAGCACCGCGCTTTTAAATTCATCCCTAACGTAGTAGACATGTCGATATTTTTGAGTCCGAAAACGGTTATAGGATGGCCCGATTACGTGTTTATCGTGTTTATTCTGGCCTTTTGCGTGGCGTTAAGTTTCTATTTTAATCGTAAACGAAAGAACTCGTCCGTTGGTGTCGATAAATTATCGGAATTTCTTTTGGCTGGTCGAAATCTGGCTATTTACCCGCTACTTGTTCCATCGCCGCTACAATAATTTCACCCGTATCTTTAACAGCGATTACGGGTGATCTCTATTTGTACGGTATTTACTACTTAGTTTGTTACCTTGGATTATGTATTTCCATGATTTTCTTGGCGTTTTTGGCTGTTCGAATGTACAGAAATAAACAGCGTACTACGTGCAGGGGGGGGCAAGGAGGGGGGGGGAGACAAAGGGAACGGGAGGAAAGGGAAGGGGGGGAAAGGGAAGGAACAGGAGGAGAGGAAAGGGCAAGGAAAGGGAAGGAACAGGAAAGGGGAAGGAAAGGGAAGGAACAGGAAAGGGGAAGGAAAGGGAAGGAACAGGAAAGGGGAAGGAAAGGGAAGGAACAGGAAAGGGGAAGGAAAGGGAAGGAACAGGAAAGGGGAAGGGGAAGGAACAGGAAAGGGGAAGGGGAAGGAACAGGAAAGGGGAAGGGGAAGGAACAGGAAAGGGGAACGAAGGGGAAGGAACAGGAAAGGGGAAGGAAAGGGAAGGAACAGGAAAGGGGAAGGAAAGGGAAGGAACAGGAAAGGGGAAGGAAAGGGAAGGAACAGGAAAGGGGAAGGAAAGGGAAGGAACAGGAAAGGGGAAGGAAAGGGAAGGAACAGGAAAGGGGAAGGAAAGGGAAGGAACAGGAAAGGGGAAGGAAAGGGAAGGAACAGGAAAGAGGAAGGAAAGGGAAGGAACAGGAAAGGGGAAGGAAAGGGAAGGAACAGGAAAGGGGAAGGAAAGGGAAGGAACAGGAAAGGGGAAGGAAAGGGAAGGAACAGGAAAGGGGAAGGAAAGGGAAGGAACAGGAAAGGGGAAGGAAAGGGAAGGAACAGGAAAGGGGAAGGAAAGGGAAGGAACAGGAAAGGGGAAGGAAAGGGAAGGAACAGGAAAGAGGAAGGAAAGGGAAGGAACAGGAAAGGGGAAGGAAAGGGAAGGAACAGGAAAGGGGAATTAAAGGGAATTAACATTAAATTTAATTAAATTTAATTAACATTAAATTTTAATTAAATTTAATTAACATAATTAATATATATTGTATTCAATTTAACTAAATTATTAATATATTAATTTCAATTAAACTTAATTAACATTATTATTAAATTAATTTCAGTTAAATTTAATAAATTAGTTTCTTTTTTTCGTCTTAGTTGTTAGAGGATCGCTTCGATGGTTGCGTCAGAAGATCGTTTTCTTCGGTTTACATAATTCATAAAGTAAAGTTTTATTGTTATTATTAGGAATACATACAGCTATTTGGAATTATTGCTCTTTGTTTATTTCTATGCGGGTTTTGTGGGTATTCTGGGCTTGAAAACTTACCATTGGTCACATGACATCTTTCTAACTGTGATTTCATTGTTTGGTTGGTAGTGACGACTGACGTGAGGTTCGGTACGCACGTTAGGTTTAAGACAGATAGAGTATTCGTAACATAAAATTTGTCATGCATAATGATTAGTCTAGCTCCTCCCACATAATAAACCTAGACACGTTGAGACAACGGCTACACAATGGCTTTACAATGTAGATGTATTTATTCATGTTATTATTTTTTTTGTATTTATAATTTAGAGTAATTATTATTCTAAACGTTCTGAAAGAAATTTATCTCGGATTTATGGAAAATACAACATAAGGGATAACTTTCTATCAGATTTGAAAGAAATTTGGCTCGCAGAGAATATTTTACCAGGGATCCATGTAATTTTAGATGCAGTAATGGAGAACAGGGTAATTTGGGCGCGGGTCAAAGTCCACGACCCCATTCCCCGGGAAGGGGGGCATGAAACAAGAGGCGGATCATAACGACAGAGGTAAAATGGAACTACGTATACACCCTTTCGACGGGAAAAGGGGGTAGGCAACCCTTAGTATCAGTAGATACAAGGGGGGGGGGGTTGCTCCAGCGCCGTGTTTGCGCACTCTCAGATCCAAAACGCCTACAGCGCAGGCGCTAAAAAGCGAGATGGAAGGCAGAGTTTTACCCCCGCCCCTTTCCCTCTTAGACTCGTCGAAAGGGTGTATTTTTCGCCGTCCCCGTCAGCAACGTCATCAAAACATAAATTTTCGTTACGGGTTGAAGGGAGGGCTCCATACTGGGCTACGAGTTGGACTGAAGTAAATACTAACTAACCGTTCTCCATTCCTGCTTCCAAAATTGCATGGATACCTGATTTTACCAAAGTTGTTTATGGAAATTTCAAATTATCTATTTAGGCAAAATTTCTATATTTAACCTATTTAAAACTATCAAAACTTTATAGTGTTACTATCTTGTTCCATTACAGTTGTTACACATGGCTCTGGTGTTATACCTTCCGGCCCTTTCGTTGACAACTCTGACACATTTTAATACGCACGTCACAACATTGGTACTCGGAATCGTGTGCACCCTATACAGTTCTATTGTAAGTACTTAACCCTAAATTATGTATAATTAAAACCAAACTAATTAAATTATTAACAGGGAGGGTTTCGCACCGTAGTATGGACCGACGCTTTGCAATGCATTCTTATAATTGCCGCTCTGTTAATGGTCATCTTTCAAGGCGTAATTAAAATTGGAAGCTGGTCCGATATTTGGTCATTATCCGTTGAAAATGGTTTTCTTACTTCGATAAGTTGGACAGAAAGTGGTACAGCGAGGAGCTCTGTTTGGGCTTTCGTTATTATGGGCCCTGTTTTGTCCATTGATTTCTTCCTAATCAATCAAGCCGTTATGCAAAGGGTTTTAGCTGTTAAATCCAATTCCGCTGCAATAAAGTAGTCAATATTTCAATATTGCTTAAGTAACATCATGGGCTAATAATACCCTGCAAGTTCCAATCTTAGTCTTTCAATGACAATTGTGCTTGTCTAGATTTCTAGTCCATCCTCAGCAGAAAAGTTAACAAAATTTTGGGGAATTCTAAAGTTTTGATAATGAAAATGGTTTGACCTCAATATTAGAACATACTAGCTTGAATGAAAGCGGTGAGATAGAGTGGCAATAATTATAATGATGCGTCATTGAAAGTTTCTCATAGCTCCGTTCTGTTAGGTAGGGAACTATGGTGGAACAGACACGATGTTGGGAGGACTTCGATACCGTCGATGAGGGTACCCTTGCAAGATACAAGGGTACTGCTGCATCGCAGGTCCACGGCCCCGCTTTCATGATTAAAACACCCTACAATGCAGGTGCCAAAAAGAGGCATGGAAATCAGAGTTTAACCTCATTTTATTATCCTCTCAGTATGATCAAACTGGTGTAATATTTCCTCTCAAAAAATATTGTCACTCATTTAGTCCGTGCTTAACAAGTTTATAAACGTCCCTCACTTTAGTTCTGGCTTACACCAAATTACCTAAAGACCACAGGTGACACAAAACCTAGACTAGCCTAACAAGACTGAGACAGTTCCTTGGGAACTTCGAGGGTATAATTAGCTTATGTAAAATCCATCATCTCATATAATTTAAAACATTTCAAGCTCGGTTATCATCGCTGCCATTCTGATTTTGCTTGTTGGTGTGACGATAGGCGCCGCTGCGGGAGTTCTCTACATACTCTACGGACAGTGCAATCCGTTAAGCTTGAAAGAATACACCGGTGTTAAAACAGTGGACCAAGTAATGTCTCCATATCTCAGAAACTGAATCATTGTGACTAACAACCATTTAATAATAACAATAGATTTTTGTTTATGCCATTGGAGATTTGTTCCTGGATTACCCCATTCTTAAAGGTGTTGCCATTTCAGGCATCATTAGCGCTTCTCTTAGTACCTTTTCATCGTACATCAATGCATTCGCTGCACTCGTGTTAGAGGATTTTCTTAAACCATTGTTCCCAAGTATCACAGCGAAAGAGAATGTTTCTGTTAAGATATGCATGGTTTTAAGTAAGTAATATGTTTTGAATCTTGATCCAGGAAAGATTCATGATGGAATAAGCCTCTTCGATGTAAAAAAGAGGGTAGGCAACCCTCAGTATCGGGACATACAAGACGGTTGACCAATAACTGTCTCTGTTCACTCTCTGCTCTCTGGATACAAAACGGCTTGTGCGCAGGCGCTGCAAAGCTAGATGGAAGGCAATGGTTTTACCCCCGTGTCTTTCCCTCTTGGTTACATCGAAGTGATCCAGAGAGGTTTGGCTTATGATGGCTCCTCCCCTCAATGGCGGCGAACTAGTGTGAGAATGCTACTGATTGGCTAAATGGAGCCTGCGTTTTACAGACCTATGTTTACTCCATATTTTTAAAAGATCATAAGAATCAATGAATTTTTTCTTACCAAGGGTCTGTTCTGAAAACACGTTGTTTACAAACAATTTTTCTTCGTAGGCTTTTTATTTGGATTACTTGCAACTTTCACCAGCCTCATAATACCGCTGATTGGTAATGCCGTCAAAGTTTTAAGCATAATAAACGGACTATTTCGTGGACCCTTGAGTAGCATCGCTTTGTTGCTTATGTTTTACAAGAAACTAACAAAAGCCGTAAGAGTTCACCATCTTGCACCAAACCAAAAATGAATTTATAACATTGTCCATTTTTTTTCTCTTCTCAAGGCTTGCTTGTCATCTTTAGTGATAGTTATGACTCTCATCGGTTGGATTGCAATTGGCAACTCTTTGTACGTGAAGAAAAACAAATATAAAACCCTGGGACACTCTATTGATCAATGCGCCCTTGACTACTGGGAAACCAATCTTAACTCATCTGTAAAGGTCACTGTGGAACAGAAAGGGTAATGTACTCAAAGTGTTAAAGGCTGAGAGATCCAACAAAAAGGATTCTAGGCTAATTCAAAGTCGAGAATGGAAATAAAAATGGGCGATTGACAATCCTTTTCGTTGGATACAGGCCTTAAAAACCTTTTTGGCTATTACCAGGGATAGATTTAATTTTAGAAGTAGGAATGGAGATTAACGGTTAGTATTTACTTCAGTTATTCCGACTCATAGACCACCCAGTATAAAGCCCCTCCCTCCAACACGTAACGGTAAGTTTAAATTATCTTATTGGCGGCTCAATTAAACTACGTTTTGATGATGTCGCTGGCGGGGACGGCGAAAAATACGTATTTCCTTTTTACCTCTGTCCTTATGACCCGCCTCTTCTTTCATACCCCCCTCGTCCCAGGGAAGGGGATCCGGGACTTTGACGCGCGCCCAGATTACTCTGTTCTCCATTCCTACTTCTAAAATTAAATCTATCCCTGCTATTACAAATATATTTTACAAGAATCACTTGCTATTTCTTCACGAATCTGTTTTTTTCTTCAATGTAATTGACAGAAGTATTTTCATGCCTTTGTACGAGATATCATATTTTTGGTACACCACTATTGGATTTTCATTGGCTTGTCTATTGGGAATTGCCTTTTCAGAAATTTCAGTCGCTTTCCATGGTGAGAATATACAAACGAATCCTTTCTTCAGTATAAAGTGTATTAAAACAGAATTTTTTCATTACATAGCACGAAAAAAATACTCGCAAGTTCAAACTATGTAAGTTATATCAAAGCAAATAGATGAATGAGAGAGTAAGGCAGTGAAGTGGAAGATCACTCAATTCTCCAAATTTCCTTTTAGAGTCCCTGCCGAAAATGGAGAACCAGAATCAGCTCAATTGACATAAAAATTATTGCGTGATATCAGCAGAGGATAATAGAAGGATGAAATACAATCACCCCGCTTTTTGGTACACTTCTCTCGAAGAGAAATATTATATACTTCAGTTAATACACTTTCTTAAGTTTGTTCTGTCTTATACTAGTGATAAATAATATATAAAATTGTTGGTTTTGTATATTTCTTTAAATTAAAATTAGTAAAGATATATTGTACAGTTTACGATATAGTTAAATTATAAATATAAATATATAAAGTGAATTTAAATTAAATACTGTTATTCCCACTACGATGCCTTTAATCATTTTGATTGATTTCTCTTGTCAAAATTATAGAATGGCATTCACGATTACCTCACGTGCTTACCGACTTACGTAAAAGTATACGTAATAATAAAAATGCATCTTTGTTAGTTCATACAAAATATTGTTAGCTCGGCACCTGCGAGTTGTAGAACTATTCACATTAATAACTGTCGTCTTGTCAAACAGGAAGTTGGACCTACAGTTCAAGGTAGTGTCCCCCGATGTATTTCTTACATTGGATTTGATTTTTACAGGGTATTTTCGATAAGCCTGCCATAAAATGAGGGGAATGTTCTTTGGGAAATTTAGAGTTTGAAAATGTTACATTTTTCCGTCCAGGCTACTGTTGTCAAGATTTTTGAGTATTTTACGATTCGCCCCTTAAATTTCATTGAGAAACTGAAAGACAATGCTAACTTAATTAAGGGGTCATCCCTAAAACACTAATCAAATCATAACTCGAAAACAGTGGCCCGGACGGGAAAATGTCATAAAATTTACATTTTCAACTCATAATAGCCCAAAGCGCATCTCCCTTAAATTATGGCAGACTTATCAGAAACAGCCTACACTGTATTTTAGGCATAAGAAATTATTAAACCCTAATAATATGAAGCTGTTAGGAGCCTTTAATATACGTCATAAACGTGGACTTACTAGCTAGTTTGACAATGTTGTTAAGAACCATCAATTAATATCAGATTTGAGCACTGGATTAGCAGGTGTTAATTTAAGTTAACGTAAATTGATAATTAATTGTACCATTGATTATTTAGGCGAAACGAGATTTACGTCTTGATCAAAATACAATTCTGCTCTCAATCAAGTTATCTTCGATGATCGTAACCCAACATTTTTGGAATAAGATTAATGGTTCACCTTGAAGCTAGTAGAAATATAAATAGCAGTTAAGCGGGATAACACCTCATGCATTTTCTGATCTCGATTGGGTAAACTGCACAGCCAAAATGACAAAGTTATTCAGAAGCATCTTTTTCGTTGTCTGCGTCTTGGCTTCGGCCGCTATTTACGGTAACTATTTTCTCTATCTTCACTTGGCCTGGCTTGCTGAACTTAGACTAATAATTAGATCTTAATTTTTTCTAAATCTCAGCATTTTCAAATTTTAATTACCGATGATTTGCTTGAATTCAATTTTTACCTCTCCGTGTGACGTAGTCCAGGAGAGGTTCTGTAACGGCCGTGTCTGTGTGTGTGTCTGTCTGTCTGTCCGTTGTTACACCCACGTCACCGCGTTCGCAGTTTGCGTATCGGAGCAAACGTGTTCGCCATTTCCGAAATGCTTTCACAGTCACGGAAATGGCTCCTCTACTTGAGTTCTCTCACCACCATCTTCTGATCTTTGTCCATCCCACATGAACACCAGTCTGGTACTTATCTGACTTCCAACACCATCATCTTCTGTTCTTTGTCAATCCCACATTGACACCAGTCTGCACTTACACTGGCTTCCAACACCATCATCTTCTGTTCTTTGTCAATCCCACATTGACACCAGTCTGCACTTACACTGGCTTCTAACAACCACCATCCACTGGTCTTCCGTCTATTCCACATAGACACCAATCTGTATCATTGGCTTCTACTCCATTATCATCGTTTGGTTTTAGGATATACGCGGCGATCAGCTAGGGTTACGAGAAACGTCTAGCCTCCCTAAGGTGGGATCGCCACCAAAGGTTTCCGCAATTGCGCTTTTTCCTTACTATTATAATGGAAACGAATCGTATATATACCCCAAAATTTGAAGAAAGCTCGCAAGAGGGGTACCCTTCACTTTAAACGTCAATATTAGCAAAGTTTGAGAAGATAATAGGTATAACTTTATTTTAAACGATTTAACTATTATTAATGTTAATTATTGAAGATTAAAATAATTAAAACTAATTATATTTATTTAAATATTAAAGATAAACCTCTCGTGCAAAGAGAGAGATTATCATCGCCTCCTATATCTACCAAGGCCCGTGCATGCGATATATTTCCTTCATTGCCTCCTATATCTATCAAGGCCCGTGCATTGTGATATATTTCATTCATTGCCTCCTATATCTATCAAGGTCCGTGCATTGCGATATATTTTTCAAAACAACAACAAAAATGGGAAACCCCAACTCAGAAACATAATAACGTTTTCATTGGATACTTAAGTTTATATAATCTTCTTGACACGGAGAGGTAATATTTTGGTTTTCCCAACTTGTCATTAGTTGGCCCTTTTTCACCAACGAAATGCAAATTACAAACGTGGTGATGTTTTTTCAAATTTGATGGGGTAATAGATGTTCTATTAATACTTGAAACCCATTTTTTGGTGATTTCCAATTTAGAATCATTCTTTCTCTTTCCCGACTTTGGAACGGGATAAAACTTTATATTCTTATGATAACTGGAGTCACTTTTACAGTCAACATAGCAGCAGTACACACCCATAATGAAGTAATAAATACGAATACCGTTATTAAGTTAATATCTCTTCAAACCTGAGACTGAGACAGTCTCATGACTCTCATCCAAGTTAAAACCGTTAACACTTCACTTTTAAAAAAGATATTGTGAAAAAAGCAGACGAGTTTTGAAAAAATTCTACAGTAGGTGTCTCTCAAGTCGTACGACCGAACTAAAAACCCCCAAACAGCCCCCCCTTCTGTCCCGAGGTGAGGTACCCGCCGCCCGTGTTAGACGTATGCTATATTCCAATCCATTACAGTCTCATCCAAGGTAGAATTAACGATGTACTCATCACATAAAGTTTGCAAAAAAAGGCAAATACGTAGAATTGTGGAGACGCACTTGAAAAGAACAGAATGCCAAGTTGTACGAACAAGCAATTTAAATGTCGAAGAAAAGTAAAGGCTTTGATCACGTGAATCAGCGTACGCTTCAATAATATAAGCAGTATAACTACACTAAAGTGCGCAACAATATGGCGTCATGCCACTGTTATTTGTTATTAAGTATTTACAACCACACGATTGAAAATGAGCATCGCTTAGGGGCTTTCGACCCAAGATTAGTTTTCATCTAAGTTTAAAGCGGAATTACGTCCAAAATCAGGGAGGCCGTGTCTCCATCATTCGCGTTTTTCGGATGGTGAAATAATACATTGGGATTGTATTACGAGCAGTTAAATGAGAAGGCGGAAATAGTGGCTTAGAAATATGATATCTCAATCTAGGTCCTCAAGACTATTAAAGAATGAAATGACTTACGTGCAATTTCCGAACGAGGCGATGAGGTTTTACCTTCTGGATTCTTTGGAGCGACATCTTCTAATGTCTCCGAGTTGGACTCCGAACTATCATGTTGAACTGCAATTGGCACTTCGGGTAAATCGCTTTCCATAGAGACAGAGGTCAGTTCTGATAGTTCAATTGGGTTGCGTTCTACTTCAGGAACACGCACTGGCACACTCGATGAACTCGGATCGACAAACAATATATCACTTTGATTTTGTTCATCACTTTTTTTTGCATCTGTCACGGCGATTTCGGATTGATTTTCATCAAGATCGTTTTCTGGGGATCCTTCTAATGAATCGTCTTCGACATTTGCGTCAACAGAAAGAACCAAATGTTTTTCGGATTCAACATTCAATTCAGGAACACCAAATTTCTTCGATGGAGTTGAATTATCCTCAGTGTCCCTCTCTGTCGAGACACTTGGCGATTTACGATAAGAATCGTTAATGGTAAAATTGTTTTCAAGAGGTTCTCGTGGCGAAGCGCTCTCCGTGTTTGTGTCAGGGGACATTTCGAATGGGTTTTCAACCTTAAGTTTAGGTGAAGGCGCACTTTGAGGCAAACTGTCACAGTAGTTCGGTTTAGAGACACATGGATTCGTATTTCGCTTTATAAACCCCACATTTTCAGTTTTTTTCAAGGTAGTTTCGGGGTTTGTATTGCCAACCTCAGAAACAGGTGATTCTTGACTAATATTTTCTTTACACAGGTTGCCTTGGACATTGACAGCTTGGACACTGTGCATCGCAATTGGAAGGGTTAACTCCTGGCCATTATTTCCCAAATCATTTTCAACGGGTTCAGTTTTCACGTATTCATCATTATCTAATTGATGTATTCCACTCTTCTCCTATTTTTTAAACAATTAACAATAACTTTCATTCTTAAAGTAATTCTCTTTCCAATCGAGTATGAAAGTGAAGAATGTTGCATACCATCAGATCTTTGATTCTCCTTTCCAACTCTTTATTGACCCTATTGAGTCTTTCAATTTCGTCTATTTGCTTATTTATCGTTAATGTTGTTTTCACTCTCTCTTTTGCCATTTTTGAAATTAAAACATTACACTAAACAAAATGAGATTCCATTACAAAACAATCTTCGGAGTTTCTTTGGCTAAACGTATTTTAAAGGGGCAAGCAAGAAAAAGGGGAAGATAATGACACGCAAGAAGGGGATCAGCAACAAAGGCCCTCGTCGGGTTTCTTTGTTAATAAAGAAACGAAGGACGTGTTGCCAATCCCCTTAGCTTTGTGCCAATCCTGATAGGTGTCTTCACCAATAACCTTAATTAATTAACCCACTTATAGAGTTTGGTTCTATTTTAAGGCACACCTGATTCAACAACTGTCCATTTAAATTTTCTCATATCTCTGTGCTTTATTTCACACTGCTAAAAAACCCCTATGCTTAGATAATACCTTGGCTTCCAGTTTCCTAACTCGATCATCTCTAGCTTTTACTTCTTTGATTAGATCATCTTGGCTCAAGTGATCATAGTTACAATCTTCTTCGTAGTCCATTTCCTAAAAACAAAGTTTCAATAACTTAACTCAGTTTGTCTTAAACAGGAAATATTGCAATAATTTCGCAAAATACCTCTTTAATTGCCAACCTTTGAAGATTTACTAAACTCATTTCGGAATTTTGTAAAGAGAGTTGGTGAGATTGAAAATCTACCCTAAAACGAAATAATTTTTCAAACTGAAGGTAAATCAAAAACGGACAAGGAGTGTTTCCCCATACATTGTAGCTTTCGCTATAAAAAGCTAAGAAAAACATAGCAATGCTTAAATTGTGACACTTTTGTTCAAGGCTAGGGATTTTCTCAAGCACATTTTCTGAATACAACTACAACTAGCTTCGTATAAATTATTTATTCTGCTAGCATTTTTAATTTTTTAAACAGCAAGAAAGATCTATTTCTTTTCAAGGTATAAAAGTATCAATAGGTTTGGATCCGTTATGCCTTATTGACACGATCCAAGTTGCATTTTATTCATCACTTACCAGCTTAAACGTTCGACCAAAACACGACATTCTTTAACAAATTCCATCATACTTTGTACAGTTTTCCTGTTATGATAAAATACGTAACATTTTAATAATAATAAAAAGTATGGCCATAAACAAAGTATTAGTGTTAAAAAGGGCGTTTCCCTCAGTTTAATATACATTCTTACCAGGCAAGGCTTATATTAACGTTGTTTTGGTTTCACAGTTACTCACACTGTTCTGTTTTTGGGGTTAAAAAAGAGAAAAAGCTTCAACTTTTATTAAGAGCTTTTCTTGTATATAGATACTCTTTTAAATAATCAATAAAAATACATTAAAGCCTTTAAAGGAGGAGCCGTTACCGTAACAAAGGAATTCACAACAAAGTACAAACACGAGCGGATAATTTCCCGACGACTCCGGACTCTTCTCGCCCTATAGTAAGGCCATATTTTAGAGGGGCGGGATTTATTAGTTTTGGTCCAATGACGCGAATTTTATGTTAAAACCGTTCTTCTCGTCTGCTAGGTTTTGGCGGGAATTTGACTAGCTTTGGGCGGTAGTTATTTTGGGTTAAGTTCCTGTTTGTTGATTTGTGTTACTTGTGTAAGACCTTTTATATTTATATTTAAGTAAGTTAAGATGAGTTCGGATAAAAAAGCCATGTTTTATAAAGTTTGCGAGTGTAAAAAAACTTTTAAATCTAAATCGTGGTATTATGAACATAAGAAAAACTGTGGTAAGGCTAAAAACATTGAGCCTGGTAACTTCTGCTGTAAAGAAAAAGAATGCTCATTTTCTTCTAAGTATGGTGGAGATTTAAGGCAGCAATTGGAATCAGTACATGAATGGAAATTTGATCAGGAAGTCAAAACATTCAAACAGTATTCAGGTAAATTGCTTTTCTGCACGCAGACTTAAATGAGTTAGATAATAGTTAGGGCATTGTAAGTCCATGGTTTGTGGCTGAGGGATCCCCAGAATGGTGGATTATGTCAGCTTTTTTAGGTTTAAATTAGGTTAGGTTAAATTGAATTGGGGTGTCAAGTAGCCGTTTTTAGCCTTACATGTTAAAAGCCCTATTTCCCATGGAGGCTAGGAAGTGTTATCGAAAAACATTTCTTTCATCTCAATTTAATAGAATTTGAAGATTGGAAGCATTTATTCGAAAAGGAAACGGTTTCTTCTTTCATCAGAGATCAAAATAAGAAAAATGCAATCGGCAGGATAGAATACTTTTACTGCAATCGTTCAGGGCAATACGAGTATCAGTCTACCGGGCTGCGCTCTGAGAAGTCACAGGGTCCATCAAAAATTGGGTTTAATTGTACCGCTAGTTTTAAAGTACAAAGGGAAGTTCAGAGCGATAATGTCACTGTTACCATTTGCAAAACACATTATGGACACAAACAAAAGCTAGCTCACGTTCCCATATCGAAAACAGACAAACTTATAATGGTTGGTCAGTTAGTTCGGGGAATTGAACCTCACAGAGTTTTGGAAAATACGTTTTCTGGTAGTGAAACAAGAGTAGAAAGACAACATTTATGCACGAAACGCGATTTGCTAAATATATCTAAAGCTCATGGGATAGAGAAAATCGAAAAACACGCCCAAGATCACATTAGCGTAGACGCGTATGTAATGGAAGATTTGGAAGGTGATCGTAGCATATTTCTCTATAAAAGACAAGGGGAAGAATCCTTAGCTTTTCCACTAAATGAGATCTGTACCCTAGAAAAGGATGATTTCGCTCTTGCCTTGATGACCGAATTTCAGAAGAGAATGTTATTGAGCTTTGGAAATGACATTATCTGCCTCGACGCTACTCACGGCACGACCCGATATGATTTTAATTTAATAACGGTTCTCGTTATTGATGAATTTAGAGAAGGAATCCCTGTAGCTTGGCTATTTTGCAACCGTGAAACAAGTGTCGCTTTGACTCTATTCTTCAAACTCATCAAAATCAAGATTGGTAACATTAACCCCAAGGTTATAATGAGTGACAAAGCGCCACAGTACTTCAGTAGCTGGATGAATGTTTTTGAATGTGACTCTAAGAAATTACTTTGCCATTGGCATGTGCACAGGCCCGTAGCCAGAAAAGTTACGCAGAGGGGGCAGTATCTTTCTGTGAGGGGGCATGGCAAATGGAATTTTTTTTGAAGAATAACATAATTATCAAAATGTCAGACAATAAATATTTCCGCAGGTATTTCATTATTGGCACTCATTTAACATTTGAAAATCAAACTTTTTTAAAAAGTTTAAAAAAATAAGTTGTTAATAAACAATTCTAAATCTAAATTCCTAGTCAGATCTTTTTCGTAGGCTATAAGTTAAGTTTCACTTTCTTTCAAGTGACATAGCTCGTCGTTAAAGTGAAAATACGCGAGTAGGGCAAGAAAAGCTTGCCTCGCAACTTCGCAAGTCGCTGTTGAGGCGTCAAATGTAAGTCTGTACCCCGAGGGGTCGGTCATTCATTAACTCACGTACGCTACCCGTGAAATCCAACTTAAGAAATCCGAAATCAATGCTGACTTTGAAATCAAATAAAAAATCCGAAATCACAAAATCATTAAAGAAATCATAAAATCAGGAAAAAAACACAAAATCAAAAGAAATCATAAAATCAGGAAAAAACACAAAATCAACTAAGAAATCACGAAATCAACATAAAAATCACGAAATCAGAAGCGAAATCACAGAATCAGAAACAAAATCGGTAAAGAAATCGTGAAATCCAAAACCCAAAGAAATCACAAAATCCGACAAAATCAAGGGGAAAATCTCAAAATCCGAGAAAATCACGTAAAAAGTCTCAAAATCCAACGAAATCAATGGAAATATCGCAAAATCCGTCGAAATAATGAGAAAAATAGCAAAATCCGACGGAATCATAGGAAAAATCTCAAAATTCGATGAAATTCATTGGATTTTATCGAATTCTGAAATCAAACGAAATCCGACGAAATCAAACGGAATCCGAAGAAATGAAATGGGATTTCGAAATGCCGAACACTTTTTCCAAAACGCCCGACCCCTCGCTGTACCCCGACATAATATTTTGGTCCTGGATGACAAAACCAGCGATATATATCAAGGATAACGACAAAAAGCTAAAACTTCCAGTGCATCAGGGATACATATCAAATTAATCAGGGATATATCAAGTAAAAAAATTCAAGTGTATCAGGAATATACACAGATAAAGACAATAAAGTGTAACGCCAAAAGTTTGGCATTGCAAAAATTAATTTTATTTCTTAAAGATCGCCTTTTTTCGCTCACTATAAAATACCATAAGACCCCGAATTTTGCGTTTATATTCTTTTGAGGTGAGAAGCCCTTTTGTTATCTCTACTTTCTATCTCTTCGCTGGTCGTCGAGATGGACAGTCAAATGGTGTTTCTCACCTATACCCCTTTCGTCCCGTGTGGCCCGGCCAGGCTCCATGAAGGCGGACCAGATGTACGGTGACCCAGTAGCGCTATGAGGTTTCCCTTACATCCCCGTATTGCTTATTACCCAAGCGTAGAGCAAAGCATATAGTACATCTCCTCGACAAAGAAGTTATGGTGACCGTCCCCATCGTTTTATCTCGTTTTTGAATCTTACATATCTATTGAGGGTTGCCATGGTTCATATTATTTTGTTACGATTTACTGTATATAGTTTTTAAGCCTATACCAAAATAAAATAAGAACCTTGTGGAAGGAACGTTTTTCCATGGAACTGGCGCTATAGCCAAAATGCACTACTTAGCTTGTGAAAAGAACGAGAAAAACTGAAGAGTAGAAAAAGGAGCGCGAAAAGAAGACTCAAGACTCGAGAGAACGATTTTGGACAGCGGTGAAAGAAGGTGGTCATAGAGACCTACCCGAATGAGTCTTCCGCGAAATGAGTCCGAACCCCGGAATAATAAACGGGTAAATTTATTCGCAATTATCTACAGTTAAAACGGACTAGAATATCCAATCTAGTCGAAACAATTACCCGCGCCGAAATTGTGATCGGACGCTTAATAGAACTGTTCATGCTCTCATGCTCGAATTCATAAAGAAGTGGTGAACGTTAGTGCAAAAACTCTTGCAACGAAAAGTACCGTTTCCGACCATAAACCGTAACGTTGAACTGTTGTTTTTATTTTGTATTTGTTTATTATGAACGTTAGTGCAAAAACTCTTAACGTTGAATTATTGTTTTTTTTATTTTGTATTTGTTTATTTGTGAACCTTTAATTTAGAGTGTCATGACACATAAGTATAAGAATATTTCATTTGAATTCAAAAAGTAAAATCCATGGCAACCTCAATCGCTTAAATTTACTTAATTAAATCATAGATCCCTAGACTAAGTTGCATGCTTTAAGATATTTCACACGTCACCCCCCAATAGTGAAAGGGTAGACGGAGCCACCCGGCACCTATAATTCATTCATCTATTGTAACTGCTTTGGCGTCAATTCTTTCCTCGAAGGAAGACAGAGTTCGAAAATGTATGTTACAAAAGTCTAAAATATGTTGATATACATTCTAAATAGTTTTAATATTTGTGTACCAAAATGAAAAGTTAATTTGATAAGGGGGCATTGGAAAATTTTGAGGGGGCATTTAGGGGCAAACCAAAATCTTATTTGAGGGGGCAGGATATATTTTTGAGGGGGCATTGCCCCCTGGTGCCCCCCCCGTGGCTACGGGCCTGCATGTGCACCACGATTGGCAGAAGCAGCTGAACAAAATTAAAGTCAAAGAAACTGCCTCCGTTGTTTATAAAGGGTTATGCCTACTGTTAGAAGAGCCAGATCAGGAGAAATATAAAATACTTCTAAGTAAATGCCTAGAAAAAATGGACGAGAATGAAGATACGACAGAATTTGGATCGTATTTTTGAAGAGAATGGCTAGAATCGAAAGAAGAGTGGGCAAAGTGTTTTCGTGTGGGTGCCGGCATAAATACAAATATGTACGTGGAGTCATTTCACAAGTCGCTGAAGTATGGGGAAGGATATCTCAAGGGCAAGCAAGGAAAGAGACTGGACAAGTGTCTTCATATTTTGTACAAGTTTGTTAGAGACCTAGGTATCAAGAGGTTAATTAAACTAGAAAAGGGCAAACACACATGGAAATCAACTGAAATAGCCAAGAGACACAACGCTTCTGTAAAGCTGCCCAACACTCTAGTAACAGCAACTTCTGATATCACATGGAAAGTCGGTACGCAGAAGTCAATAAATGCCGAAACAACATCCACTGACGGACTTTTCTACAAAGTTAAAAAACAACCTATCTGCAAGGAAAATTGCAAAATTAGATGCAATGATTGCAACGTCTGCTTGCATTCGTATACTTGTAACTGCCCTGATGCGTTGGTGGGGACTAATATATGCAAGCATATTCATTTGGTGTTCGCTACAATAAAGAATTACTTTCTGTAAAAAATAGCGAGGGTGATCCCGTCAAAGCAGTTCAGGTGAATCCAAACAACCCAACAGCGATACCAGAGATTGAAGAGCCTGAATGTTTCGATCAAATAAACGTAGTTGATCAAGATTTTATAATGAAAATTTTACAAGAAAAAAATGATGATATGGAAGATCTGAAGGTATTGTTGGTTGCTAAAGTTACAGCTCTGGTTGACAAGATAAAAAAATGTAACGTCAAGGACGCGCTAGAAACAGCAAGACAGCACATAAACAACGCATCCCTAATCCTAGACTTAGAAAATTCTCCGATTCGAGAATCTTGTAGTGGCAGTGGCGAATTTTCAATCAACGCTTCAAACTTAAAGGTGCCCCACAACAAGAATATTGAGACGCAGAAAAGAGGATTCTTTTCCACAAAGAGCAACAAGAAGAAACGAAACGTAAAATTCGCTAAGCCTTCACTAGAAGAAAAAATTGATTTGGAAGACGAGATCATGAATGATACCAGTAAAGAATCACATGAAGACCATAAATATTACTCGAACACAACAGCTCAAAAACCGCGTGAATCGCAAAATCGCACTAACCCCATGAACTGTGAAAGCCAATCCAGTTTAACTTATAGTCCACCAAACTTAGATTTAATAACATCATATGAAAATGAAAAGAGCGCTTTAGCAAGTACTTCAGAGGTTACGAACTCGCATGACTCCAATTCACATCAATCAACCTCGACCCCTGGGCCCACCAATGCAATACTTAATCGTTACTCAAACACGAAGCTGAAAAGAAGGAAAACAAACAATAAAATCCATTTGCCGTCATCCACAGCTGATATTGTTGAACCAAAGAAATCAGTACCCAAAAAAACTGTTTTTCTAGTACGTCGTTTTCTTTGTGGTTTTGTGGAGCGTAACAAGGTAAACACGTTATTGAAAAACAATTTAAAAGCTGATGAAGATAGCATTGAAACCAAACCAGAAAACGTGCCGGACAACTTAATAGACATTCCTGACGACATTACCCCCGAAATAAAGAAGTACGTCACAGACGATGCCTGGGTTTTAATAAATCAGATTTTGTTATTAAAACGAAAATCATGGGCTTGTGGTGCGTGTCCAAACATCACGTCAAAGCTTAATATGTTACAGTGTGATACTTGTCAACTGTGGCTACACTGGAAGTGTGCAAAAATTGTCTCCGAACCACAGGATGAAATTTGGATTTGTATCAAGTGCAAATCAAGTAAAGCTTCACCTATGCCAGAACTTAGCAAAATTTTAAAATAATGTTTAATTTTAAGTTTTTCACGTGAGTTGCAAATTTTATTAAAAAAAAAAGGTTTAGAAATTATTTTCATAAACTTCCGTTGACGTACTCGACCGGCAGTCAGCTTTTTATAACGCCAGGGGGCTCTGCACGGGTACATTAAAATAATGCCTTCGAAAATGAGTTTCCCACCCATTTTCGCTAAGAGGCATACTTAGAGAGAATTATGTTACCTATGGTAATACTATAGTATAGATTTATGTACTCCGTGCACCGTATAAATTAACACGTAACAGGGGTAATACTAGGGGAAGAGTTTAGAAGAGTAAGTGTTGTTCAGTTCCTCAAGGTTGGGTCCTAGAGCCCCGAGGGGCTAATCACTCTCGGATTTTCTGTACCACGATTACGGATTACGCGTAATCAATTTAGCACTGTCAAAGGCAGGGATTTTAAAGATAACGCGTAATCACTTTAGTACAGTCAAAGGTACAGCGTGTACACCGATTATGCTAAGTGACTATCCCCTCGGAAAACCCCTAGCCATTAAATATGTAAAGAACTCCCTATTTTAGATTAGTAAGATAAGATTTTATCTTTATGAATAACCCCTAATTAACGAAAGTTTTATTCAATTTGAAAGATGTAAAAGCTTAGTTTCTTAAAAAAACATCATGCAGATATTTGATATTATTTATTTTTAATATCTTCATAAGTAGGAACCCGTACAAAAATTTACGGCTGCATTTTGCTGTTAAGTAGATTTTTTTATAATCTGCAATATATTGCAAATAAACTGGAATATTCTGGAATAATAATGGAAAAAACCTGAAAAAGGTTCACATTCAGACACAATTAAGATGCATTCCAGAGAGCAATGCAGAACATTTCAGACGTTTTGCAGAAAAAATATCTTCCGTTTGAAAACTCGATCAGTATATACAAAATTTAGCTACTCTAGAGTCATAAAATAGCTACCTTACAGCTAGAAAACAGAGGGGAAATAGTAACTCCCGTAAGAAATTAGGATGTTTGTAGGCTCATTACAGGTACCTTCCAGATATATTGTATGCATTTACAGTCAGAAAGAGGTAAGTTTGTAGAATCATTGCAGGTGCATTTCCGATACTTTGTAGGATAATGGCAGGTGCGTTTCAGATACTTTGTAGGATAATTGCAGGCGCGTTTCAGATACTTTGTAGAATAATTGCAGGTGCGTTTCAGATACTTTTCAAGATCATTGCAGGTGTATTTCAGATACTTTGTAGGGTAATTTCAGACGCGTTTCAGATACTCTGTAGGATAATTGCAGGTGCATATCAGATACTTTGCAGCATCATTGCAGGTGAATTTCAGATACTATGTGGGATAATTGCAGTCGCGTTTCAGATACTTTGCAGGATCATTGCAGGCATGTTTCAGATACTTTGTAGGATAAATGCAGATGCGTTTCAGATACTTCGCAGGATAATTGCAGGCGCATTTCAGATACTTTGTAGGATAATTGCAGGTGCGTTTCAGATACTATGTGGGATAATTGCAGTCGCGTTTCAGATACTTTGTAGGATCATTGCAGGCGCGTTTCAGATACTTTGTAGGATAATTGCAGATGTGTTTCAGATACTTCGCAGGATCATTGCAGATGCGTTTCAGATACGTCGCAGGATCTTTGCAGGTGCATTTCAGATACTTTGCAGGGTCATCATAACATTCGCGTTTCAGATACTTTGCAAGGTCATTGCGGGTTTTCTTATCAATTATTGTGAATCAGTCGCCTTATATACCCTAAATTTCCAAAAATTGTTACAGAAGCTTACGCTTGAGTTCAAACGTCAACAATAGCTATGTTTAAAATGATTTTAGGAATAAAGTTTCTTAAAACGATTTAACTAGAATTAAGGTAAATTAATGACGATTAAATTAATAAATATCAATTATATTTATTGAAATATTTGAAAATAGCCTCTAAATTGCTTCTCGACTTGGAGAGGTTTATTTTGGATTCCCAACTTGTACTCATCCCTTACAAAAATATTAAGCTGTAATTCATCTGCATACACGCTTTTTTATCGCTACCACGCTGTAATATGTATACATTAAGGCTAAATTTTCTGCTGCTCGAAAAACGGGAAAAATTCACAGCATTTCTAGAACTGCAAATTGACTGCCGTTTTTACATTTTCTGTTTGTTAACTGTTAACTGTCTAGCCTGGCAGAAATATGCAGCGCAATTCTGCAAACGCTATGCAAAAGTAGAAATACCAGCTGCTAGTTTAAAACTTTAATTTGACCATTTTTATAGACATGTTACAGGTCTGCAAAAGTGATAGAAAAGTAGAAATCGAGCTGCTAATTTAAAACTGCAATTTGACCACATTTATAGACATGTTACAGTTCTGCAAAGGTGATGGAAAAGTAGAAATGCAACTGCTAATTTAGAACTGTAATTTGACCATTTTTATAGACATGTTACAGGTCTGCAAAAGTGATGGAAAGTAGAAATTCAGCTGCCAATTTAAAACTGTAATTTGACCACATTTAGAACCATATTGCAGGTATTCAAAAGTAGGACATTATACTTGAATTGAATACCTACAATATATCTCTAAATGTGGAATAGTTACAGTTTTAAATTTTAAGCTAGATTTCAACTTTTCCATCACTTTTGCAGACTTGTAACATGTCTATAAAAATGGTCAAATTACAGTTTTAAATTGGCAGCTGGATTTCTACTTTTCCATCACTTTTTCAGACTTGTAACATGTCAATAAATATGGTCAAACTACAGTTTTAAATTGGCAGCTGGAATTCTACTTTTGCATCACTTTTTCAGACTTGTAACATGTTTATAAATGTAGTCAAATTACAGTTTTAAACTAGCATCTGGATTTCTACTTTTCCATCACATTTGCAGGCCTGTAACATGTATATAAATGTGGCAAAGTTGCAGTTTTAAACCAGCAGCTGGTATTTCTACTTTCCATCACTTTTGCAGACCTGTAACATGTCTATAAAAATGGTCAAATTACAGTTTTAAATTGGCAGCTGGAATTCTACTTTTCCATCACTATTTCAGACTTGTAACATGTCTGTAAATGTAGTCAAATAACAGTTTTAAACTAGCATCTGGTATTTATACTTTTCCATCACTTTTTCAGACCTGTTACATGTCTATAAATATGGTCAAATTACAGTTTTAAACTAGCAGCTGTTATTTCTACTTTTGCATCGCGTTTGCAGAATCGCGCTGCATATTTCTGCCAGTACAGACAATTAACAGTTAATAAACAGAAAATGTAGAAACGGCAGACAATTTGCAGTTCTGAAATTGCTGTGAAATTTTCGCGTTTTTCGATGTTTTTTTTTAATGTATACATATTACAGCGTGGTAGCGATAAAAACGCGCGTATGCAGATGAATTACAGCTTAAAATTTTTTTACGGGAAACTCCTCTTAGGTTCGAGATATTTGAAACACCCGGGAAAACGCCGGATAGCTAGGCTAGTATATATATATATGAAATACGAGGAAGAGAACTCATAAAGAAAACATAGAAAACGAAGAAACACAGGCAGAAAACCTAGCAGACGATAAGAACGGTTTTAACATAAAATTCGCGTCATTGGACCAAAACTAATAAATCCCGCCCCTCTAAAATATGGCCTTACTATAGGGCGAGAAGAGTCCGGAGTCGTCGGGAAATTATCCGCTCGTGTACAAACGCCAAAAAAAGAGAACGTCTAGCAGACAGCTTTTTCCTAACCAATCAGTCTGGGAAATAAGGATATTTTTTGAACTTGTCCTTGGGAGCAGTCTGGGAAATAAGGATATTTTTTAAACTAGTCCTTGGGACCAGTGACCCCCTAGGGTCAGAAATAATAAACTGGTCTCCGGACTGGTTCCAGGCTTTGTTCTCTTATAGATATGCAATTAATAAACTGGTCCTCGGGACCAGTAAGCCCCACTTTTTGAATTAAAAAGCTAGTCCAAACAATTAATAAACTGGTTTTGGACTAGAGGAAGTGTGCTATTTCCCAGACTGCTTGGGAGTACAGGGTGGGAATTTGAAATAAGGATTTTTTAAAACTGGACATTGGGCCTGCCACCCCCTGGTCTGGATTAAATAAACTGGTCCCTGACCATTGACCAGGACGCGTCGTCTGCTAAAATGAAGAAGTGGAATCCACTTATTCTGTAAGCGTTTTTGCCCGTAAAGTTTTCGTGAACCGTAAAGATTACGGTCGGCAAAAACCGTTTGGTGAAAAAGTCTATTCTGTAACTTTTTGGACGAAAACTTAACGGTAACGGTAAACGTTAACTTTTCGTGAGCTCGAAGGCATCCGTTAGGGATTTTACGGTTTAAAAAAGCATTGCTAAGCCTATTTCAAAAACACTATTATAGTGGTATAAACTTAATTGTTTACATATGTGTTTGTTTTTGGCAATAAGTTCAATTACGTTTCGAGAGTGATATTTAAATGGGCCTACCGAATACCGATTAATACAAATGGAAATTCGGGTCATTCCTATTTTAGAGGCCGTTTTCCATAGTGGTAAATTTTTTAGTAGGATGGTAGTAAAAATAGTAGTATTCCCCCTACATGGAAAAGCAAAACCTATGATGGAGAAAATAGTATGAATTGCTACATTGTGCCGACTAACCATAAATTGCCGCCTTTTCCAAAACATTGCTGACTAACCATAAATTGCCGCCTTTTCCAAAATATTGCTGACTAACCATAAATTGCCGCCTTTTCCAAAATATTGCTGACTATAGTCTGTCAAACGAAAGAAGAGCCCTGAGAAATTTGTCCAAATTGGTGTCGCCACCATCGACCCCATAGTACTTTATCAACTTGTTTTGTCTTGTCAATAGTCGGCTGTAATATAGTCTGCTATAAACAGATAGGCTTAATCGCAATAGAACCAATACATTTTGCAATATATATTTAATATGTTTATGTTTCATGGTTTTTTACGATTATCGAGTATTAAAGAATATAAAACAAAATTAACGACAAGACACCAGTTTTACCTTCGTTGAACTGTTTTGTTATGCTCTTTTATCTACTTTGATTATATATCTTACTCGTTACTTATGCCTTAAATGAGGGTCAGTATTAACGAATAACAATTATCTTTATTGAGGTATTGCCAATTGGGTATCTACATTTTTACTACTTCTTAATCCTGGCCTACTCTACTGAGTAGTGGTTAGTTCTGTTGCTCTCTCTCTCTCTAGTCTTATAGAGAGAGATGACTAGTTCGGTTCAGTTCAGTTTCGTTAGATATCAGATATTAGAACATCCCGTTTGTTTAAACGACAATTAATACAAGTACAAAATATCACTATTCTTGTAACAATAAAAAAAATAGCTTCTCATTAAATAGCTTCTCACTAAATATCGTTTTAGTTAATTAACCTTAAGTACACTTTTAATTTGTAGCATAGTCTTTCAGATAGGATGGTTTCTTTAACATACGGCCAGATCTGGATTGTCTTAGTGTTGAAAGTGCAGACGGAGATCGTGAGATTTGGTTCTGGTTGTCGGTGGTGATGAGATCGGGTGTAACAGATACATTATCTGATTCTGTGGTTGACCTCTCCGTATTTCGACAGATAGGAGGTCTCTCCGGTATTCTAGTATCCGTTTGAGTGTGGGGAGACGGTGGTGGAGTCGTGTGGTCGGGTGTGTGTTGGTTGTGATCATGGGCGAACGCAGCTCCAGGTATGATGCGGGGTGCTGGTCCAGCCAAAGGCATTGGTTTGCTAAAAGAACGATTTGCAGGTCGCAGATCGATTCTATTGCGGCGATAAAGACTTCCTTTGATGTCCACAACGTACGAGCGATTATCGAGTTTGTTATGAACAAAACCCATAGTCCACGTCGACTTTGTTTCGTTTGGATAAACTTTGACCCAAACGGGCTCTGCGGGACTTAGTTCACACAAAGATTTTGCATGTTGATCATATCCCTCTTTACAGTGATCTCGTTTTTGTTCTAGCGTAGTCTTGACATTCCTAATGACTTTTGGTG
The DNA here is from genome assembly GCA_019434445.1 of Phalangium opilio. Lineage (NCBI taxonomy): Eukaryota > Metazoa > Arthropoda > Arachnida > Opiliones > Phalangiidae > Phalangium > Phalangium opilio. The sequence continues at coordinate 173,835 of JAEQBA010000417.1, forward strand.
TCAGTAGACTCTGGTTAACTGGCAGTGTGGTCCTTGTTCGTCGAGACATGAGTCTCTGTACTGGACTTGCTTTGACAGCGTCAGTTGGGGTGTTACGCCACTCCAATAGAGCAAGATAGAGATCATCCTTCGATTTGTCAAGTACTAGCATTGCAATATATTTCAATGACATAAGTTAAATTACTTGTCCATGAGTAGTTCAGCGTCAAAGCGTCTTCAGTCCACGTTTTCATCAGAGTCTTCGCTGTCTTCTTGCATATTAATTTTAAGAGGTTCAATTGTGGTTTCGATGATGGGATCTTTTTCCCAATACTCATGCATTATATTCTCGACGTGCTCTATTGCTTTACGCCAATTCTCTGGTGTCACACGTTCAATGGCCCTTAATGTCGCATCTTTGACCGTCGAGAGTTTGAAACCAGAATTTTGCTTCGCAACGTCGTTCTTCACTTGTGCCCATATTAGTTCAATCGGGTTAAACTGGCAATGGTGCGGTGGAATCCTCACTACCGTGTGACCTCTACTTTTAGCAACCTCGTCAATTTCGTACTTCAGGGTTCTGGACTTGTGACGCTTTATTATTTCATAAAGTTCACGTCGAGAATATAAACCATGAGTATTGGGAAAAAGATTCCATCATCGAAACCACAATTGAACCTCTTAAAATTAATATGCAAGAAGACAGCGAAGACTCTGATGAAAACGTGGACTGAAGACGCTTTGATGCTGAACTACTTATGGACAAGTACTTTAACTTATGTCATTAAAATATATTGCAATGCTAGTTCAACAAAGGTAAAACTGGTGTCTTGTCGTTTATTTTGTTTTTTATTCTTTAATACTCGATGATCGTAAAAAATCACGAAGCATAAACATATTAAATATGTATAGCAAAATTTATTGGTTCTATTGCGATTAAGCCTATCTGTTTATAGCAGACTATATTACAGCCGACTATTGACAAAACAAAACAAGTTGATAAAGTACTATGGGGTCGATGGTGGCGACACCAATTTGGACAAATTTCTCAGGGCTCTTCTTTCGTTTGACAGACTTTAACCATAAATTACCGCCTTTTCCAAAATATTGCTGACTAACAATAAATTGCCGCCTTTTCCAAATTATTTCTGACTAACCAAAATATTGCTATATTACTGTCTTTTTCCGTGTAAAGAGGCGCATACTTCGTGAATAAACAGGAAAAATGAAATTGGGTAATGCACTTTAACAAGGCGTTTTAAGTGTTCTAATTGCGAGGCCAGTACAGAATGTACATGCAAAACGAAATGTTGGAATAATACATTGGCCTTTTAACTAGGGGTCCTAAGAGACCTAATTGCGAGGCCAGTACAGATATGCCCTTAGGTTCAAACGAGATTAGACCAGGGTAGGTTAGGTTTGGTTTAGGCGAGGCGGGTGAAATTTCAAGTCGGGCCTCTCAAGTAGGCGTTTGTAGTGGCCTACTTGAGAGGCCAGTAGAGAATAAACACGCAAAATTAAACTAGGGACAATACATGGGTCTCTTATCTATGTTTTTATCGTCGGCTACTTTGCCGTTCGTGAATAAATATTAAAAACGAAATGGAAGTATCACATTGGCCTTTAAACTAGGTGTCCTAAGTGGCCTAATTGCGAGGCCAGTACAGATATGTCCTAACGTTCAAGCTAGGTTAGGTTAGGTTAGGTTAGGTTAGGTTAGGTTAGGTTAGGCTAGGCTAGGCTAGGTTAGGTTAGGTTAGGTTAGGTTAGGTTAGGTTAGGTTAGGTTAGGTTAGGTTAGGTTAGGTTAGGTTAGGTTAGGTTAGGTTAGGTTAGGTTAGGTTAGGTTAGGTTAGGCTAGGCTAGGCTAGGCTAGGCTAGGCTAGGTTAGGTTAGGTTAGGTTAGGTTAGGTTAGGTTAGGTTAGGTTAGGTTAGGTTAGGTTAGGTTAGGTTAGGTTAGGTTAGGTTAGGTTAGGTTAGGTTAGGTTAGGTTAGGTTAGGTTAGGTTAGGTTAGGTTAGGTTAGGTTAGGTTAGGTTAGGTTAGGTTAGGTTAGGTTAGGTTAGGTTAGGTTAGGTTAGGTTAGGTTAGGTTAGGTTAGGTCAGGTCAGTTTAGGTCAGGTCAGGTTAGGTTAGGTTAGGTCAGGTTTGGTTAGGTGTCGGGCCGCTCATCTTGGCGTCAGTAGTGGCCTACTTGAGAGGCCAGTAGAGAATAATCAAGCAAAATGGAACCATGGACTATTACACTGGCCTCTCAACTAGGCGTCAGTAGTGGCCTACTTGAGAGGCCACTAGATAATAAACAAGCAGAATGGAACCATAGACTATTAATCAAAAATGTCTTGATTAGAATCAAGTCCTAAAAAGTATCGATAAGACTGAGGTTATCACTTGTCTGAAGGATCAGATATTAATTTTTCTTTTTAATTGAAACTTAAAGGCATGCTTAAGAAAAAAACAACGTTCCATTACCGTTTTCCGTTGAAATAACTTATTTTACAGGTAATCAATTTCAAAAATTTACTTATCTCGGGTTTTCGGGCACAATTCCATTCCCCCAAAACATTTTATCATTACATTAATTACTTTTGAGAGAGTACGTGTATGACATGGAGTTTTAAAAGGTTCCCTCATTTGTGCCCGGTATGCTTCGCAGTGGATACGTTTTAAAACAATGGCGGAAAATTAAGTAGGGACAGTTAGATTTTTACTCGTGGTTATGCAAAATGATGTAATGTCTAGTGTACTTCAGTCAACAGTCATACTGTTCATTCTCATAGCTCAGGACATGATTAATGCTGCTCACTATTTCTCTCTCTAGTTTCAAACAATGGTTAGAGACCATTCAGTGCCACAGGTCGCACATGAATATATTTCAACTACAGTTTACATCAATTCTCCGTGGTCGTACTATTAGAGGGTTAAGCACTAATTTGTTCAGAACATGTCTCGAAAGTGTGCTTGTTGTAAGTTTTTAAAGCAGTGTTGCCAATGTGTGGGTAATTTCCCACATCGTGGGAGATTTAGGTTTGGTTTTAGGCTCTGTGGGGAAAAAGTAATATTTTTCCGAAATCAATCAAATGTCGGAATTTTCCTGTTCAAGGGTTAATAGTGCAAAATTTTCAAAAATGCACTAATTTTAACTGCACAGTTAAAATTAGTGCATTTTCGAAAATTTTATCCGGTTTAATAATTTCAAGCGACATTTTGAAATAAATTCGGTGATTTTAAGTTTGGCACTGAAAAAAAAGAAAGCATATTTTGAGAATTTTAAAGCTTTATAGCATTTGTACATATTGTCAAAGCCATGCGGAGTGATATTCCATATTAAACTTAGTATGATAAAATAGTCCAGATAAATATGACTGTAAAAAAGGGGGTGTGGGAAATGCGGCAAATTTTTAAAATGGAAGTGGGAACATCCACTTTCTAACATTAGCAACACTGATTTGAAGGTTTTGGTCATGGCTAAACAGACCGCTCATTCAGTTTTTTATTGTTTTAAAGCTTATTTTGACACGTTATCTCTCAAAAGTAATTAATGTAATGATAAAATGTTTTGGGGGAATGGAATTGTGCCCGAAAACCCGAGATAAGTAAATTTTTGAAATTGATTACCTGTAAAATAAGTTATTTCAACGGAAAACGGTAATGGAACGTTGTTTTTTTCTTAAGCATGCCTTTAAGTTTCAATTAAAAAGAAAAATTAATATCTGATCCTTCAGACAAGTGATAACCTCAGTCTTATCGATACTTTTTAGGACTTGATTCTAATCAAGACATTTTTGATTAATATCTGCTCCTTCAGTCTTCATTTTAATTAAGATTGTTAAGAAACTGTTTTACATTTTCAAAATCTACACTAAGCAGAAACATATAAAAAGGGGACCGTAACTTTAGCTCAATCAGTCATTTATTTATAATGATACTCCAAAAAATAAAAACGTAACTCATTGAAAGTTTGTATTCTTATTGTAATTAACATAATACAATTTTTTACAACCCTTTATTGAAACGCGAGGCGCTCCCCTAAAAATTCCACAAATAGGACCAAATTGACAGTTTTACACAATTTTTTAAAACGCTGATTTATGTCTGTTTAACCTTTAGCTCAAACTTTTCATAAGCCCAATATGAAATTCGGATATCCTTAAAACTTCTCAAAGACGATCCGAGATTATCAATTTCGAACTTTTTTTGTAGCATTAACTAACGTCTGTTTGATATTAAGCTTATAAACCTTAAACACAAAATAGTCAGGGCAATGCCGACTCAGTTTATAAGGGCTACCCTAAAAGTCCACAAAGGTGATCCAAGATTGTTAATAAATACGCCTAAAAAGTGCCCTCTTCAAAATATGTAGCCGGGGAAAAGAGAGCGTGATCGAGTGGGCTATGCTAGTGGGTATTTTGGTAGTAAGTAACGGGGGTTGGGACTCCAGGCATAGCCCGCTCCATCACGCACTCGACAACGCAAAGCAACTCGCGCCAGCGTGGGAAATAAGGCGGTAACACAGGGCAAATGACGAGTTTAAAAATTGCCTGGTACAGTTCAAAAATTAAATCGGAGGGGGGTCAGTGGTCCACGAGACTACTAAAAAATTCAAGGGTAACCAGAGTCCACACATTAAAATTCTAATATTTTAATTATCCACTTCCTTAGCTTAGCAGACGACGTGCTCTGGCCAATTAGCCTATTCACTTTAAGGGCCGCGCATGAGAAGTTGCAATGTTTGGGGGCATGAGTTATAGCGCTTCTATGGAGTTAAACGTGTAAACTAAACTACGATGGACGTATGGGAGACCTTTTGAAATTCAATATTAAAATAAAATGCCTAGTATTTAAAACTGAGATAGTACAATTAAAACCATGTTAAGAAATAAAGTGTTTAAGTTCTAATGGAAACGGTGCATTGATACTAGTAGGTTAAACTCACTAAGCCTCGGCGACGGTATGGGATCATCGGCGATGACCGCCGATGCCGTGCCGAAAGTGCTGCGTATAACACGCTCGTAAGCCTTGGCGCCCAATTTAGTGAGTAGAATTTCATTAAATTCCCTAATTTTACGTCTATCAATTGAATTCGATAAAATTTCACCTCGGAAGTTCAATTAATACTTTTACAACAAGTAATAAAACACTGTTTTATAAAAATAAACTCGAATGCGTAGCAAATAAGGCAAAAGGAATGGTTAAAAGTACTGCACTGCACCCAAACATTCTTTCTACGCATGCTCACCTCTCGAAATTTCCCCCCCTGTTCACCCCCGCTCTACCGGTGAAAAGGTCTATTGTCACGGACTAGTTTATTTATTCCAAGTCAGGAGGGCTCTGGCCTAATGTCCAGTTTAAAAAAATCCTTATTTCCCACCCTGACTCGCGCTATAGCGCAAGCAGCTTGCGACATGGATATATGTTCTGAACTCAATGCTTGCGACGTGTTGCGCGTGATCGAGTAGGCTATGGTCCGGTCAAAAGAAATCTTCAGTTCAGCGTTGCAAATAAGGCGGTGGCACAGGGAAAATGACCAGTTTAAAAATTAAATCGAAGGGTGAGCAGTGGTCCACAGGACCACTAAGGAAATTCTAGGGTAACCAGGGTCCAGACATTATCTCAACTATTTTAATTACCCACTTCTTTAGTTTAGCAGACGCCGCGCCCTGGTCAATGGTCATGGACCAGTTCATTTATTCCTGGGCAGGGGGTCGCTGGCCCAATGTCTAGTTTTAAAAAAATCCCTATTTCCCACCCTGATTCAGTTGGGAGTCCTGGAGCTCCTAAAGTCCAGAGATGCATATGACAAGGATTCATTTCTCATAAGCGAGAATGGCCAACTCTGTTGTGTAAAGAGACAGCCTGGCAGCCTGGTATTTTTTTACTTCTAAGTCAGCTGGGTTTTCACCTTTAAAAGTTAATACAGCCCTTTGAATTTAAATAATTAGAAATGAGAAATGTTATTAAATGAATAAATCTATACGGTTGCAGTTGTGTCGAAATGAGAGCAATTAAATATGTGTCTTTCATATTTAGCTCTGATAATTTCAGAAAATTAATAAAAAGTAGTGTTATGTATTTAACCAGAATTTATTTTATTGAAATTTATTAATAATTATTTAATTAAAAAAAATTGTAATACTATTTTATGTTTTAAATTTTACAAATAAAATTCAAAACAGTAAACATAGGGCAAAGGTTATATTGTAATATAATTAGCCCGTGGGATTGATTTTAGCTATATCGCAATTAGAGCTCGACATTTTCTATCCATTATCCACAAATTAGTAATTAATTTGAATGAAAATAGGTGGATATCTTTTATTAATCGGGAAATAATGCACACACTTTACATTTAAATTTTAGAAGTTAATTTATTATTTACTTTGTGTATATAATATTCAGCATTAATTTCACTAAGGAAATAAACTAATTACCTACGAGGAATTAACTAGTATATATGTTTAAAATTATAATTTAATCGTTTCAAAACTAATATGGTTTTGAACCGGTCTTTGTAATTTAGTTATTAAAATTTTTGATTGTCGATTGGTCAATATTGAAAATTAACCAATGGTGGAACTAATTTTTTTTAAACTCAATGAAACTGAAATATGAATGAATAATCTACTGAAAGAGGTATCAACCTATTATTTTTTTTCAAAAGAAGGCAAACAAGGATTAGATGGCTTGCTGCTTCAAACAAGATTTTTAACCATGAAGGGAATATTTTGTTAATTTTAGTCAAATTTAGATATTCGGTAATCGAGTTGATATGAATAAAGCCCTTTTTGCTCATGTCTATTTTAAACTTTAATCACAGATTTCGCTTACCATTTCACAAGCATAATAAACACTACTGAAGGGCGCAAATCTATCTGCGATCGGTAATGGTGACCAATATAGCAATTTGCCCAATTAATCAGTTAGAACTTCATTTGCACATTTCTATTCGTTAATTTGAAATGTTGCGAGAAATTTGAATGGAATATAAGTAGATATCTCTTTCAGAAGATAATTTTGATGTTGATATTTAAGATTCATTGAGTTAAAAAATTGGTATTGGTATTTCAAGTAAGCTTAGATATCAACATCGGTGAATTTACGATATGGGCTTATGATGTTAGTCTGTTTATAAGATTAAGTCGTTACTTTAAGTGTCACTAGACAGTATCTACCTCCAAAATCGAGAGTTAGTAACTTTATAACCATCTCCTAGTCAGAGGATATCCGAGGGTCAATTTCTTATATCATTGACTGACAAGGCTCACTATAGCTTGGTCAACTTTTGGCAAGGCCTAATACCGTTTTTGCATGACTGTCGCCGTCAAATTCCTTTTAAAGCATAGATCATTAGATCATATAGTATCCACCCTTGATTTTCATTACGCAACACACGTTGGATTCGTAAACCTCGACGTGCACCACGATTAGAAGCATTAAAATGCAAAAACAACACACTGACCGCATACATTTTTGGTAAATAACAGAGTCACTACAGCTGTTTTCGGGGGAATCGGGGCTGAACGAGCGACCGAGAGGGCGTAGAAGAAAAAGCCTCCGGCGGCCGGTCTCTTAAAGGGGGTAGTTTCGAGGGAACGAAATTCAAATGCAAGGCGCGTCCCTTCAACAAAAAACATTGAATTCGTTAATACGGACGTTTTAGGCAATTATAATATTGAAATTTTATACAATTAAGTAATATTTAAGAAAACTAAGCACTACTTTCAAAGTCTAAACTTTAAAAACACGACGATACGAGAAGGCGAAGTAACAACAAGAGGTAAACATTTTTATAAATGGCAAAAATTAAAGGTAAGCCAAGGCTTAGCGCAATTTCACCGCCTTAAAGAAAGTGCCAAGTTTAGAAATAGATTGTGGGACAATAAAAAGGTGGAAAACTATGAAATTAGGCTTATATTAAAGCTTGAAACCTACTTTATATTATATTTAAAATCCATCCATGAGCAAATCCTCAAAAAATATGAAAATGGCAACGAAAAAGGACCCACTCTCAAATTTTTTTCCCCTTAAAAAAATGGCGGCCACAAACGGGGTAATTTGTCACGGCGGCAATATTAAAGCAGTCTTATCTCACTATCGATAGGCCATTTCAACCAAAAGGCATTAAGAAAAAACAATCGGATTATTATGACGCAACTATACGTAAAAAAAGGCCAATATTGGTCGCGCTGATATTTACCAATGAAACAGCGTATCCATGCTAAAATATCGCAGATTGGGGTAGTTTTTAAAATTTAAAATTAAACATACTTAAAATTAATTTTTCTCAAAAACCTTAAAAATGGTCCTAGAAAAAGGTTTAAATTTTGATATAAAACCGTTCCCAAACGTAACAAACGAATATTTCATTTCAAAAGGGTGGCCACAAAATGGCTAAATTTGAAAAAAACTCCATGTTATTTCTATGGGAAAATTTAACTTTTTCACCAAAAGGGCTGATTAATTTTATGGAAATGAAAACCACCCTTAGCAACTTTATTTTTTATACAATAAACTAATGGGTGGATCTTCTTGAAATTTTAACCACATATTGAGGGCCCGAATTGTAGTTCTGTGGAATTTTTTCAAAGCAGTTAATACGATACAAAAAAAGTTATAACCAATCAAAAAACCATCCTTATACATTAAAGTCGGTATGAGGTCTTATCTAAGAGAGCTATCGCTCTCCTAGAATTACACTGGCCTCTCAACTAGGCGTCAGTAGTGGCCTACTTGAGAGGCCAGTAGAGAATAAACAAGCAGAATGGAACCATAGACTATTACACTGGCCTCTCAACTAGGCGTCAGTAGTGGCCTACTTGAGAGGCCAGTAGAGAATAAACAAGCAAAATGGAACCATGGACTATTACACTGGCCTCTCAACTAGGCGTCAGTAGTGGCCTACTTGAGAGGCCACTAGATAATAAACAAGCAGAATGGAACCATAGACTATTACACTGGCCTCTCAACTAGGCGTCAGTAGTGGCCTACTTGAGAGGCCAGTAGAGAATAAACAAGCAGAATGGAACCATAGACTATTACACTGGCCGCTCAACTAGGCGTCAGTAGTGGCCTACTTGAGAGGCCAGTAGAGAATAAACAAGCTAAATGGAATCATGGACTATTACACTGGCCTCTCAACTAGGCGTCAGTAGTGGCCTACTTGAGAGGCCAGTAGAGAATAAACAAGCTAAATGGAACCATGGACTATTACACTGGCCTCTCAACTAGGCGTCAGTAGTGGCCTACTTGAGAGGCCAGTAGAGAATAAACAAGCTAAATGGAACCATGGACTATTACACTGGCCGCTCAAGTAGGCGTCAGTAGTGGCCTACTTGAGAGGCCAGTAGAGAATAAACAAGCAAAATGGAACCATGGACTATTACACTGGCCTCTCAACTAGGCGTCAGTAGTGGCCTACTTGAGAGGCCACTAGATAATAAACAAGCAGAATGGAACCATAGACTATTACACTGGCCTCTCAACTAGGCGTCAGTAGTGGCCTACTTGAGAGGCCAGTAGAGAATAAACAAGCAGAATGGAACCATAGACTATTACACTGGCCGCTCAACTAGGCGTCAGTAGTGGCCTACTTGAGAGGCCAGTAGAGAACAAACAAGCGAAGTGGAACCATGGACTATTACACTGGCCTCTCAACTAGGCGTCAGTAGTGGCCTACTTGAGAGGCCAGTAGAGAATAAACAAGCGAAGTGGAACCATGGACTATTACACTGGCCTCTCAACTAGGCGTCAGTAGTGGCCTACTTGAGAGGCCAGTAGAGAATAAACAAGCGAAGTGGAACCATGGACTATTACACTGGCCGCTCAACTAGGCTACAGTAGTGGCCTACTTGAGAGGCCAGTAGAGAATGAACAAGCAAAATGGAACCATGGACTATTACACTGGCCGCTCAACTATGCGTCAGTAGTGGCCTACTTCAGAGACCAGTAGAGATGGGGTTTACTGATTTCCGTGTAGAGACAGACGAGATTAGGAGTGGCCTTACAATAGGGCGACTATAGACACCTAGTTGAGAGGCCAAGATGTGGGGAAGTTCACTTTGGTGACATATGTTTCGTTATTTTGCGCGCATTAATAGTACAAAATGAATTTCTTTTGGGAAATTTCGCTGAGAACATTAGGTTAAATAATCAAAAACTGTTAAAACAGTAAAATCATACGAAAACGTTGCTTCTGAAATATGCCTAATGAGTATTCAAATAGAGCTGTTCATAGCATTTTCTCCGTCATCGGTCTAGCTTTTTGATCTAGGAAAAATACTACTATTTTTACTACTATCCTACTAAAAAAAATCCCACTATCGAAGGCGGCCTCGTAAATAGGAAAGATCCGTTAATTTAATTAAGTTGACAATTTATAAATAATTAAATAGTGAAGAAATACCAAGTCAACAATCTGTCAATAGTTCAACTTAAGCCTAACGAAAACGGTATGATGAAATTTCAACGGGAATTTAAAAATTAACGGGAAAAATGTTTTTACTTAACAGAAAAGTTATAGAATAGCATTTTTCTCGAATTTTCATTTGGCCGTTACGCCAAAAACGGAAAACTGTAAACTTAACGGGAACCGTAATGTTTACGGGAAGGATCGAGAAAATTACACAATAGGGTCCAGTGCTTAAGAAATGGGGAACGCGTTTACATCCATGTAAAACCTGTGAACGCGCTCTATTGTAACCAAGCACAGAAAGCCAGACACAGAAACGTCCCTGACAGTACCTCTTAATAGCATAACGTTCCCGGCCGCAGTGTCCCGGCGAATAAACGTTATGGATATAAATGTGATGAACATTAAATAAAAAGGAAGTACATACCTTGGTCAAACGGTCGTTTAATTTTTCACTCAAAATGTTTAACAGATATTCTTGGAATTAATTGCAACCAAAAGATAGGAGAAGGCAAGTTACAAATATTTATTTGCTCTTGATTGCACGTTTGGAAATTTTCTAGCCTGGAGAGAAGCACCCAAAACAAAATGAAGAGGCGTCTCTATTTTTTATTTTAGTATCGTCATTTAATTTAAAATTAATTCTGAAAACGGCTGTTAGTGAGCCAAGAGTCCTGTCCTTGACAATGCGCACCGTTTCCGTTAATACAATTCAGAAAGGAGAAATTTAATGGATTCTTACGTAAACAGTTTCGGCAAATTCATTACAATAGAGGATGAAAGATGGTTTTTGTACAACAAATTTAAAATGTTCATTTTAAGATCAAAAAGAAATTTTACATTGTCTAGCAGCCTTCAAGCTCATCTATTCGTTCTTGTGACTTCTACGTTTATGTGCTATCAAATTACCCTTCTGCGTGCTTGCATAGTCACACTGATCACATTTGAAGGGTTTTTCACCACTGTGAATGCGTTGATGATTGATCAAAGCATTCTTCCACGTACTTGCATAGTCACACTGATCACATACGAAGGGTTTTTCACCTCTGTGAATGCGTTGATGTGCGATCAATTGAACCTTCTGCGTGCTTGCATAGTCACACTGATCACATTTGAAGGGTTTTTCACCACTGTGAATACGTTGATGATTGATCAAAGCATTCTTCCACGTACTTGCATAGTCACACTGATCACATACGAAGGGTTTTTCACCTCTGTGAATGCGGTGATGTGCGATCAATTGAACCTTCTGCGTGCTTGCATAGTCACACTGATCACATTTGAAGGGTTTTTCACCACTGTGAATACGTTGATGCGCGATCAAATTACCCTTCTGCGTGCTTGCATAGTCACACTGATCACATTTGAAGGGTTTTTCACCACTGTGAAAGCGTTGATGATTGATCAAAGCATTCTTCCACGTACTTGCATAGTCACACTGATCACATACGAAGGGTTTTTCACCTCTGTGAATACGTTGATGCGCGATCAAATTACCCTTCTGCGTGCTTGAAAAGTCACACCGATCACATTTGAAGGGTTTTTCTTCGTTACACTTCTTTGTGTGACGTTGTGGACCCTTTTTATATTCAGCAGAATATTTGATCCGAGTTGCACGTTTCTTCCTGAATTTCCCTACAGAAATTTATTAATGAAATATAAAAACGGCACATACGTCATTTACAATATAGTATCAAAAATACAGTAACATTCAAGCGCACTACGAAAACTCATTGTTTTTTATTAAAGTACGAGTAAACGACCTTATAAACAACAAGTTGGGAAACCAAAAGAGACCTCTACAAGTCGAGACGTTGTTCTTAATTAAATATAATTTATATTGATTATTTTTATCGTCAGTAATTTAGCTTAATATTAGCAAAAATATATAATATTTCATACATATTGTATGAAATATTATATATTTTTGATATTAGTTTAGTCATTCTAAGAAACGTTATTCCTAAAATCATTTTAAACATAGCTATTGTTGAAGTTTCAATTCAAGCGTATGCCTCTAACAATTTTTGGAAATTTAGGGTATCAGGGTTCGTACGAAATTTTTACTTTCAAAATCCTTGACTTTTCCAGGTTATCCCTGACCAAATTTTTGCCAATATCCCTGACCATTTTAAGGTGTTTACCAGAGCCCACTTCATCACACCTGTCACATATTTAGCATTGGTCGAAGCATGGTTTGATATACCAAACGAAATCCCTGACATATATAGGAATTTTTTTAAATCCCTGACTTATCCCTGACTTTTGCTCCTATTTTCCATATCCCTGACTTATCCGGGTTCCGTACGAATCCTGGGTATATAAGGCTATTGATTCACAATAAATAATAAGAAAACCCGCAAGCGCGTGAGCGCGGTGACAGACACGTCCAGTGTAATACCCCTCCGTGACGACATCGTCAAACGGAGAGGTAAAAAGGGGATGAACATAAATTGAATTGCAAGAGAAACTTTGGCTCGAAAGGACGTATTTTCAAATTCAACGGGTGTTCGGAGAATCAAATTCTAGCTGATGCTGCGTGCAGACAAGCTACCATTTTCTTTCGTTCTGGCACCCACTCTCTGTTGTCACATCTAGATTTCACTTTGTTTCTCTGCCTAGCAAAAGGCACCCTGAATACAACTACATCTTCTTCTTCTACTTCTGATAGAATGTTGTCTTCGTAAAACTCACCGAATAATTTCCCTAGCCAGATTTTTTAACTCAAAGCGAAGAAGGGCGGCTATTTACTCTCAGATTAAAACTCATGCAAGAGGGGTTACTCGAAACGAAACCCTGTCGATATCTAGTTCGACAACTTGTCGATACGCGACAACTTCCGACAGAATACCATTTTTGTGATTTTCGAGGCCGAGAGAGATGTCGATCGACAACTCTCTTTCGAAGCTTACAGAATAGGCACCCTGGTGATGTTAAGTAAAAGTCGTACCTAATTGATACTCAAAGCCCCGGCCTAACCGTTCCCGCATAAATGTTGCAGGGACGTTAAAGAAATTGGTTTAATCTGTGGACATCTTGAAAAATGGCGGCTAGAAATGTGAAATTTCTTAGTGTAATTTGTAAATGCATTGATTTTCATCAAATTAATTTCTTGCGCGCTTCCAAAGGAACACTAATCTCATTTTAGGGGTTTTACTGGTTCGCGTTTTAATGGGACGTTATAAATTTCATCCTTACTAAGTTTGATACTGAATTAATTAAGCCTGGATGAAGAAAAAACCTTTCACGGTAGAATTAACGATGTACTCATCACATAAAGTTTGCAAAAAAAAGGCATTAAATACGTAGAATTGTGGAGACGCACTTGAAAAGAACAGAATGCCAAGTTGTACGAACCACTGAGCAGTCAAAAGAAATACGCGACTAGACTTTATTCCGAGAAGGCGGAAATAGTGGCTTAGAAATATGATATTTCAATCTAGGTACTCAAGACTATTAAAGAATGAAATGACTTACCTGCAATTTCCGAACGAGGCGATGAGGTTTTACCCTCTGGATTCTTTGGAGCGACATCTTCTAATGTCTCCGAGCTGGACACCGAACTATTATGTTGACCTGCAATTGGAACTTCGGGCAAATCGCTTTCCTTAGAGACGGGGGTCAATTCTGATAGGTCATTTGGGTTGCGTTCAAGTTGAGGAACACACACTGGCACACTCAATGACTTCGGATCAACACGCTTCAGTTTTGGCAAGCACAGTCTCATAGTTTGATTTTGCTTATTGTAAGTTTTCTTTGCATCTGTCAAGATGATCGTGGATTGGTTATCATCAAGATCGTTTTCACGGGCTTCTTCTAGCGGATCGCTTTCGGCATTAGCATCAAGAGAAAGATCCAAATGTTTTTCGGATTCAACATTCAATTCAGGAACACGAAATTTCTTCGATGTAGTTGAATTATCCTCAGTGTCCCCCTCTGTCGAGAAACTTGGCGATTTACGACAAGAATCGTTAATGGTAAAATTGTTTTCAAGAGGTTCTCGTGGAGAATCGCTCTCCGTGTTCGTGTCAGGAGACATTTCGAATGGGTTTTCAACCTTAATTTTTGGTGAAGGCGCACTTTGAGGCAAACTGTCACTGTATTTCAGTTTAAGGACACACGGATTCGTTTTTCGCGTTATAAGCCCCATATTTTCAGTATTTTTCAAGGTAGTTTCAGGGTTTGAATTGCCAACCTCAGAAACAGGTGATTCTTGACTAATATTTTCTTTAGACAGAATGCCTTGGACATTGACAGCTTGGACACTGTGCATCGCAATTGGAAGGGTTAACTCCTGGCCATTATTTCCCAAATCATTTTCAACGGGTTCAGTTTTCACGTATTCATCGTTAGGAAATTGAATTATTCCACTTTTCTCCTATTTTTTAAACAATTAACAATAACTTTCATTCTTAAAGTAATTATCTTTCCAATCGAGTATGAAAGTGAAGAATGTTCCATGGCTGCGTTCAGTAACCGGCATCAAAAACATCGATGGCTAAATGATGACATCGATGTCTTACAGAACGGTTTTTCGCGTCTTTGGGCGTGACGTCATGATGCTCATCGGATGCCCATCAGAAAAATCAGCTGTGATAGGAGGTTTTTTTGATGAGCATCGGATTCATGACGTAATTTTCGTCATTTTGCGCCGCGACAAAAAAAATAGTAGGGAACTTCATCCCTATCTTCCGCAATTTTTAATAATGAAGAATTGGCAAATATTATATTTATGGATAATAATACCAGAAGTGGTATGATAATACTAAAAAGTAACGTATTATTTCGTTAAAAAAGGATTATGACAGAATTTTAAGAGCTAGGCGTTTTGATTTAATTGATAAATTGAAGTATAATATATTTGTAAATAGTTCGGTTTAACGTTATCATAATATAGTCGCCATTTTGAAAAGCATCGATTACATAAAATTTTCCCGTTCAACAACTTCAACGTCATCATGACGTCAAAAGAACACCGATTTCATTTTCCCAAACATCGATGTTTTTCCTGATGAGTGTTACTGAACGCAGCCCATACCATCAGATCTTTGATTCTATTTTCCAACTCTTTATTGACCCTATTGAGTCTTTCAATTTCGTCTATTTGCTTATTTATCGTTAATGATGTTTTCACTCTCTCTTTTGCCATTTTTGAAATTAAAACATTACACTAAACAAAAAGAGATTCCATTACAAAACAATCTTCGGAGTTTCTTTGGCTAAACGTATTTTAAAGGGGCAAGCAAGAAAAAGGGGAAGATAATGACACGCAAGAAGGGGATCAGCAACAAAGGCCCTCGTCGGGTTTCTTTGTTAATAAAGAAACGAAGGACGTGTTACCAATCCCCTTAGCTTTGTGCCAATCCTGATAGGTGTTTTCACCAATAACCTTAATTAATTAACCCACTCATAGAGTTTGGTTCTATTTTAAGGCACACCTGATTCGACAACTGTCCATTTAAATTTTCTCATATCTCTGTGCTTAATTTCACACTGCTAAAAAACCCCTATGCTTTGAAAATACCTTGGCTTCCAGTTTCCTAATTCGATCATCTCTCGCTTTTACTTCATTGATTAGATCATCTTTGCTCAAGTGATCATAGTTACAATCTTCCTCATCTTTCATTTCCTAAAAACAAAGTTTTCGTCATCTTCAGTTTGTCTTAAATAAATAATAATTTCGCAAAATACCTCTTTAATCGCCACTCTTTGAAGATTTACTAAACTCATTTCGGAATTTTGTAACGAGAGTTGGTGAGATTGTAAATCTACCCTAAAATAAAATAATTTTTCAAACTGAAGGTAAATCAAAAACGGACAAGGAAAGTTTCCCCATACATTGTATCTTTCGCTATAAAAAGCTAAGAAAAACATAGCAATGCTTAAATTGTGACACTTTTGTTCAAGACTAGGGATTTTCTCAAGCACATTTTCTGAATACAACTACAACTAGCTTCGTATAAATTATTTATTTTGCTAGCATTTTTAATTTTTTAAACAGCAAGAAAGATCAATTTCTGTTCAAAGTATAAAAGTTTCAATAGGTTTGGATCCGTTATGCCTTATTGACACGATCCAAGTTGCATTATATTCATCACTTACCAGTTTAAACGTTCGACCATAACACGACATTCTTTAACAAATTCCATCACTTTTTGTAGTTTCCCTGTTAACATAAAATACGTAACATTTTAATAATAATAAAAAGTATGGCCATGAAAAGATTTAGTGTTAAAAAGGGCGTTTCCCCTCAGTTTAATATACATTCTTACCAGGCAAGGCTTATATTAACGTTGTTTTGGTTTCACAGTTACTCACACTGTTGACTGTTCTGTTTTTGGGGTTAAAAAAGAGAAAAAGCTTCAACTTTTATTAAGAGCTTTTCTTGTATATAGATACTCTTTTTAATAATCATTAAAAATACCTTAAAGCCTTTAAAGGAGGAACCGTTACCGTAACAACGGAAGGAATGCACTAATCACTACAAAGTACAAACGCCAAAAAAAGGGAACGTCTAGCAGACAGCTTTCCTAACCGCCGTCAATCTGGGAAATAAGGATATTTTTTAAACTAGTCCTTGGGAGTACAGGGTGGGAAATAAGGATTTTTTAAAACTGAACATTGGGCCTGCCACCCCCTGGTCTGGAATAAATAAACTGGTCCATGACCATTGACCAGGACGCGTCGTCTGCTAAAATAAAGAAGTGGGTAATTAAAATAGTTGAGATAATATCTGGACTCTGGTTACCCAGTTACCTTTGAATTTTATTAGTGGTCAAGTACACCACTGACCCCCCTCTGATTTAATTTTTAAACTGGTCATTCGCCCTATGCCATTGCCTTATTTCCCACGCTGCTTGGGACCAGTGACCCCCCCCTAGTGTCCGAAATAATAAACTGGTTTCTGGACTGGCCCCACCTTTGTTCTTAATTAATAAACTGGTCCTGAGGACCAGTAACCCTCACTACTTGAATTTTAAAACTAGTCCAAGCAATTAATAAACTGGTTTTGAACCAGAGGAAGTGTGCTGAAGACTGCTGTCAGCCTGTCACTGCTATGGAGTGAACTGTGGTTCTCTAGAAGTATCATGTCGAGAAAATATCGGAGATTCTGCCAGACTTGGACCGCAAAAACTATCTATAACAATTTTCAAAAGCAAACTAAATATTTTTGTAAAAGTAGGTATTTTGCGATGAAATCAATTCATATGTCTTCACTCAGAAATCACTCGTTCCAATAAAAAATAATTACAATACAGAGCTAATTAAAATACACGTTTTTGCGAGAATAAACAAAAACCTTAAATTCCCCCCCCCCCCTAATTACTAAAGATACTAATTGAGCTCCACTTACGAATTATCCCGGTCTCGTTAACTGCAACTCGGTCATTCTAATTGAAATTAATTAAAAATATGTTTTTTAAGGTACAATAAAGCTTTCATTGTTTATATTATATACAGAATCATCAGAATGCAAACTTAACCCAATAAACGTATGATAAAATAAACTTGACAATATGAACAAACAGTAATATTCAGCCATTAAACCTCTATACGTGAATACACCTACTAGGGTTGGTACCGGTAATTGGGAACGATTCTAAATGTGAACACTTTTTCTTTAAAATTTTGTAACTAATTTTTGAGCGGCTCAAACTACTTTTAAAAGGGCTCAATTTGTAGATTGAATATCAAGGATTACGATAAAAATGGTTAGAATATTGTAGGAATACGTGGATGAAAGATACGGACCAATATACGCACCAACTCGGACTAATCAACTTAAGTTGATGCCAATTTTAGGTGTTTCTTAATACAGTACCATCGGGGAATAAGCTTTAGCAAGAGTTTCAATAATTCCACGATAACAAAACTTTAACCATTAGATAGATCACGTTTTTCGCTATAAAATTGATATTAAAATCTCTGATTTCGATTCGGAATTCGATTCAAAAATAGAGTTGGAAAAAACCAAGTAAAAATTGCAAATGTGAACACGACATATCAATGTTAATTAGAATCATTTTTAAGCTATTTTACTTAAATATAAAACGTAACAGTGGTATAAAAAACCTACTTTCGGATAATATTAACTTCAAAATACATCATTGACCCAAAAAAAGACTCAAATTTCGCGCCTTTAGTAAAGTTATCAATTTATCCGTAAGAGGGCCGTAGCTACCACTACTAATTGGGCGGGAAAACGGCAAACCGAGTCAGCTGTTATGCTAGGGACTGAATAAAATGTGACTTCTCAACGTATTATTAATCAAAAATGTCTTGATTAGAATCAAGACCTAAAAGTATCGATAAGACTGAGGTTATCACTTGTCTGAAGGATCAGATATTAATTTTTCTTTTTAATTGAAACTTAAATGCATGCTTAAGAAAAAACAACGTTCCATTACCGTTTTCCGTTGAAATAAATTATTTTACTGGTAATCAATTTCAAAAATTTACTTATCTCGGCTTTTCGACCACAATTCCATTCCCCGAAAACATTTTATCATTACATTAATTACTTTTGGGAGAGTACGTGTATGGTTTTTGCGTTTTAAAAGGTTCCTAAAGACGTTACATCCCCATTCGTGACCAGCACGCTTCGCAGTGGAACATTTTAATTATTCTAAAACCAATGGCGCCAAATTCAATAGGGACAGTAACATTTTTACTGCACACGTTTTTGCGGTTTTGCAAAATGATGTAATATCAAGTGCACTTTAGTGAACCGTCGTATTGTTCTTTCTCATAGTTCAGGGCATGATCAGTGTTACTGCCCAATTTCTCTCTCTAGTTTCTAACAATGGTTAGAGACTATTTGATAAGGCGCGGCACAACGTTATATTAATAAAAACTGTCTTTGTACACAAAGACGCGAAAAAGTAAGAGATAAGTGTAGAAAATTAATTGTTTGAAGTAACAGATATTCAAATTTTCATCTTTGAAGACGTGATTATAAAACATCAATTAGGGTTAGTCCCCCTATTATCGGACGCTCCTATTATCGGACACATTTTTAAAAAGTTGTTTATAAAACTGCCGGGGAAAAAAGGAACACTGTAAGTTACCTAGTTTTAAAGAGGGTGTCGAAATCTGTATGTTGCATGTAAAAACAGAGAAGGGGCGCGATGTCAGAGGAGGAAAGCGCGAACGAACCAGATATCCAATTTTTTTGATTAATAAAAACTAATTGAGGGGCCGGAAAAATTCTTCCCCCCATTTTTGAATCGTGTTTTGAGGTATATAAATAGAAGCCGACTATAAGTTATGTGTATGGCTGTAAAGCCCGAATCTTTTTCTATAAATTGCTACTTTAACAGTTAGTTCTAGGTTTCTTTACATGAAAATAAAACGCGAATCGTATCTAATGTAGAAAACCTATTATCGGACAGCTTTCAAACACGTTTTAAAGACAAATATTTAACGTGGGCTTACAATAAGAGAGGGATTGTAAATATTTAATGCTTAAAGTGGTTAGTGATGTTCAGAATGGATCCAGAAGTGTCAGAGAAGTAACAATTTTCACGGGTCTTTTATTGTTAAAAAAAATTGGTATTCCAATTGAGGAACCATTGTCCGATACAGAGATCCAAATGTCCGATAACGAAGACCCACTGTCCGATTCTGAGATCCCAGTGTCCGATAGCAAAGACCCACTGTCCGATAGCAAAGACCCACTGTCCGATAGCAAAGACCCACTGTCCGATAGCAAAGACCCACTGTCCGATAGCAAAGACCCACTGTCCGATAGCAAAGACCCACTGTCCGATAGCAAAGACCCACTGTCCGATAGCAAAGACCCACTGTCCGATACTGAGATCCCAGTGTCCGGGCTACAAAGACCCACTGTCCGATTCTGAGATCCCAGTGTCCGAGTTGGATGTATAGGCGTCCGATAAATGGAACATGGGTGTCCGAATCAACATCCAAATAGCCGATAATAGGGTACGATACTTGCCGAATAAAATCCATGATTGGGACAACATTACATCGTTCTTTTGGAATTATTTCTATACCATTAGGTGCAGAAACGTTCAAAATATATATTTCATAAACGTTTCAAAGGTTTTCTGTGATTTCCTTACATTTAACCATAATTTTTTAAAATGTGTCCGATAATAGGGGGACTAACCCTATTAGAAAAA
The DNA here is from genome assembly GCA_019434445.1 of Phalangium opilio. Classification (NCBI taxonomy): domain Eukaryota; kingdom Metazoa; phylum Arthropoda; class Arachnida; order Opiliones; family Phalangiidae; genus Phalangium; species Phalangium opilio. The sequence continues at coordinate 194,366 of JAEQBA010000417.1, forward strand.
ATTTCTTATCTTAGTTTTTTTCACCAAAATTCCTTAAGTAAAATATTTTATCCTTAAACATGTGCATCATTTTAAAAATAGAAAACGTACGCATTTTATTTTATTTTTAAAATTTAGAGTTAGTTTGAGTATTCGGGCCTAAAAGGAGAATAAAATGGACAGAAAATCGTGGATAGCAGACAAAATAAAATAAGCATGAAAACTTAAACAAAACGTGTTCGTTAATTTTAAAGTTTTCGAGGTTTCAAAAATTGACGTGTTATATATCTCTCCAAAGATCATGATCAAGCTACAGATCCTTTTGACTCTAATAACTACATCACAGTCAAAGGGCGAATGTAATTTTCGGTTCGAAATATTTTCAATTTTAAAATAAATGCTTCTAGCTCTATTTTTCAGATATCCGAGTATTTGAACTTCCTCGAAGCAAATGTTTCTAGAAAATAAACAGTAGTATCAAGGTAGTTTCTCTGCAATTTTTGTGAAAAAAACTAAGATAAGAAATTTTTTCTAATAATTGATGTTTTATAATCACGTCTTCAAAGATGAAAATTTGAATATCTGTTACTTCAAACAATTAATTTTCTACACTTATCTCTTACTTTTTCGCGTCTTTGTGTACAAAGACAGTTTTTATTAATATCTGTCACTTCAGTCTTAATATGAATTAAAACTGTTTGTGACAGATATTAATAAAAACTGTTTAGAAACTATTATTTTAAAACTTGTACTGAAAAGCAGGCGCTCTATTTAAGTCTTGTGGTGTTGCGCGTTTATTAGTTACCGCGTTTGAACTAACAAGGCCCTAACACTCTATTATAGAAGTATTAATCTTGATTGCTTCAACGCCCAGTCCAACTCAAATTGCCTTCCCGTCGTTTTCACGTGCAAAGCACAGTGGATGCAATAATTCTTAGACTTAGGCTAAAAAAATAAACAATATATACACCTGTGCACAAACATATTCCATAGACCTGTGCTGGGTGACCACATTTCCTAAATTTTATAATTTTTCCAATTTTCGGATGTCTTCCTATATTAGTTCTCATAATTTCGATAATATTCCTATATTTTCCTATTTTTTGAAATTGTAGATATTTTGTGCGCTCTCGCTTTTGGTTTTGTTATATATCACTCAAAACAGAAATTTGACAAAAAGTAATGGCGATTTCCACTAGCTACTAGCAATCAGATACCGTGGATTTACAATACAGGCTAACGCTTCTGTGATTCAGATATTCCGATCGTGTTTTAAGTTTAAGTTTAGTATTCCATGAGGTATGTAGCTAAAGCTATGGAAGCCTCTAAAAATACTTGTCACGGAAGTCTGTGATGTTTTAAGGTTATAGCATATGTTTCTAAGATTACGTTCCATAAGTATGACACTTCCTATATTTCGAAATTGTTATGTTTAATTGTTGTAGGTTAATCAATAGACATAGTTTAAAACAATAATGAATTTTAATACTGAGGAACAGATTATTTTGATACCCTACACCTTGTAACCGCCTAGCCAGAATGCCCTTCTCCCCCCTAGCTTTATTATACCTGACCACCGTATAGTGGCGTCCCCTACATACATCATTCCACACTACAAATATCATACATATATAACAATACCTTTTCCATAAAAGATTTTAGTTCATGCACAGTTAATTATTAATCGGCTAAAGTATACATGTCCATTTATTTGTCAATTAGCGTTCATTGCACGTAGTCATTTAGTCTCTCGGGTGGCTTTCTTGATCTTCTCGGTCTGGATGTGGCCGGAACTACTTCTTTCGGAATTGTTTCCGCTATCTCTGGTGTGGAAACCTTTGGCGTTGTGTCATCTAGTTGTATGGGAACATCCTTGGGTGTGGACTGCGTTCTATCGCCTCCCTTCTTTGTTGGACGAAATAGATCAAGGCGGGTCGTTATGTTTCTACCCAACATGATCTCGGCTGGTGATTTGCCCGAAACGTTTGGCGTTCGACGGTGGTTCATCAGAATCCTCTGAATCCTTTCTTCTAAGGTTCCGTTCTTGAAATTGTTCAAACCATCATTAATGGTACAAATTTCATCCGTGAATCCGCCGTTAATCTTCTTCAAGCTTGTTTTTACGGTTCTGACTGTTCTCTCGGCCTGTCCGTTTGATGCCGGATGGTACGGAGCTGTAGTCATGTGATTTATACCGTTATTGCTCGTGAATTCTTTGAATTCTTTACTTGAAAAACAAGTCCCATTATCGGTCACGAGCGTGGACATCACTCCGTATCTTGCAATGTGGGGACGAAGAGCTTGCGTTACCGCAGCGATCGTTGTAGTACGCGTGATATCTATTTCTATCCACTTGGAATGTGCATCGACTGTGATCAAGAGGTATCGATTTTCAATTGGTCCAGCGAAATCGCAGTGGACTCGTTGCCAAGGCTGTTCTGCTTGGGGCCATGCTTGGTATTGGGCCGCTGGCATGGATGCGTGTGCTTGACAGCTTTTACATGCTTTAACGGTGGTAGTTAAGTCCAAATCGATGTGTGGCCACCATACCCTTGAACGTGCAACAGCCTTCATGGCCACAATTCCTTGATGGGAACTATGTAATTCCTGCATGATGGCCTTTCTGTGTGCCGTGGGAATGATTATCCGGTTGCCAAGCAAGAGTATGTCATTGACATTCGAAAGCTCTTCGCGTCTCTTGTGGTACATGGCCAATTCGTCCTTGAATTTATACTTTCTTGGCCATCCATCGATCATGTATTTTCTTACTTTCTGCAAAGTACTATCCGACTTTGTAGCGTCAGCCAAAACTCGGCTAGACAATGGGGATTTTTCCACCGACTGGATCAAGAAAACGTACTCCGCTGGTAATGGTGCTACTGCCTCCTTCTTGATTGGAAGTGGCAAGCGACTTAGTGCGTCTGCATTACCATTTTGTTTGCCGGGCCGATAGCGAATTTCATACTGATAAGCTGACAAAATAATGGCCCATCTCTGGATCCTGGATGCAGCTAAGACTGGAATTGGCTTGTTCGCAGCTAGCAGAGTAACTAGAGGTTGATGATCAGTGTATAAGAAGAATTTTCTGCCATAGAGGTAATCCTTGAACTTTATGACACCGAAAATAATGGCTAAAGCCTCCCGTTCCAACTGGGAATAGTTCTTCTCTGCCTTAGTTAGCGTTCGAGACGCAAAATAAATAGGTTTAAAATGTCCATCTTCCAAATGCGATATGACCGCACCTACTCCCCATGGAGAAGCATCACACGCCATGTAAACGTCTTTATTAAGATCATAGTGGGCGAGAATGTTGGAGTCTTTGATTGCCTCTTTTGCTTCCTTGAAAGCTTTGCGCTGCGTATCTTCCCAAGTCCATTCCGTTTTCTTTTCCAACAGCTCGTATAGAGGAGCTAATTTTGTGGACGTGTTGGAGATGAATTTACCGTAGTACATCAATAGCCCAAGGAACGAACGTAATTGTTCCACATTTTCTGGTTCCGGTGCTTGCATTATAGCAGTCAATTTGCTGGCTTGAGGGTGAATTCCCTTGGCATCCAAAACATGTCCGAGAAATTCCACAGACTCTTGGAGAAAACAGCATTTTTCTTTTCTCAACTTTAGGCCATTTGTTTGAAGAATTTGGAGTACTTGGTTAATCAGTTGTAAGAGTTCGGTCTCTGTACTTCCTCCCAACAGAATATCATCTTGGAACGTCGATACTCCATGCATATTGCGAAATAAGGTTTCAATATGGAGTTGAAAAAGGGCCGATGCCGAAGCAATACCAAATGGTAACCTCGTGTACCTGTATAAACCCATTGTGGTGTTTATAACGGTGATATTCCTTGAATCTTCATCTAGAACGATCTGATTGTAGGCATCCTTTAAATCGATTCTGGCGAAAAACTTGCATCCTGCCAACGTAGCAAATATATCTTCCGTCTTTGGCAGAGGGTATTGTGCTGTGTCAATGGCGGGATTAGCGGTTGTCTTGAAGTCACCGCAAATACGAATCTTTTGTTCTTCTCCTGGTTTTCTCGGTTTCATGACCGTAACTATTGGAGAGGCGTATGGCGAGTGATCTATCCGCTCTATTATCCCTAAGGATTCCAATCTTCTAATTTCCTTTTCGACGATTTCCTTCATGGCGTATGGAACGGAGCGGGCTTTACAAAATTTAGGTACATGACCATCTTTGATAGCTAGTTTTACTCGTACGTCCTTCAATTCTCCCAATCCGGCCGAAAATAAGTCTTCAAAGTCGTGAAGCATGTCGTTTAACTTCGTGGTTAACGATGATTGGTTCTGTGGGACCGAAACCTTGTTGACGATTTGCTCATTCTCTCTTACGGAAGGCAGTATGTCAAGTTTCGAATATATCCATGTTCTACCACATAGACTGTCCTGTGTTCCTCGGATGACTAACAGTGGTAATAATTCTTCCCGTCCATTATAGTGAGCATGAACCTGGGACTTGCCCATGATGTCCAGCTGATCTCCAGTGACAGAGCGTAATGTCTTAGAGAAAGGCTCCAACGTTGACCTATTCGGAATCCGATTATACGTTCCCTCAGATATCAGCGTGTGGCCTGATCCAGAATCAACTTCCAATGAAAATTCTTTTCCATTTAATTTACATATTATCAACTCGGGCGGAGGTGCATCGTCCTCGCCAGTCGTTTGTTGGATGTCAGTCACCTGATGAACTGGATATTCTACAATCTCTACAGTATCCTCATCTTCGTGGATGTGGTTAGTGCGGTTATTTTTCCGCCTGTATTTATGACGTGACTTGTTAGTTGACTCTTCTTTGCGACCATTTGTTGATGGGGTTCTACATGCAGGTGCAATGTGACCTTTTTTATCGCAAGTGTGACAGATGGCGTCTATAAAAGGACAGTTTGAAGCGGCATGTCCCGTACGCTTGCATCTGGTACATTCTGTTTGGTTTGGTTGACCTTGCCCATTTGATTTTTGGGGCAGAATTTGTTTGGTAGGATGCGCCTGTTTCTTCTTATTGTAAGATTGAACTGAGTTTACTTGAGAACCCATCTGCTCTGATTGAGTGTGTTGTCTCATTTGCTGCGCGTTTTCCTTAGCCGTTTCTATTTTCTGCACGAGAGCTATAGCAACTTGTAATTTAATGTCATCGTCTTCTTCTGATAAACGATGCTGCATTTCATCATCATTGATGCCGCAAACTAGTTGATGCATGATCATTTCTTCTAGATGCTTTCCAAAACCGCAATGTACGGATAAACGTTTCAGCTCGGCTACATATTCCGCGATGGTTTCACCGTCTTTGCGATATCGCCTGTTGAACTTCAAACGTTCTACGATCCGTGATGGTTTTGGGTTGAAATGTGTGTTGAACAACGTTGCTAAGTCTGCGTAAGTAGTGGTCGTTACCGAGTCTGGATATACGAGACTGTTTAACAATGTTAACGTAGGTGCTGGTAATACAGTTAATAACACCGCCCTTTTATCGTCATCCGTAGTAGTTTTATTTATAATAAAATGGGCCTCAAGGCGTTGCTTGTATTGAGACCATGGCTCTACGTCCTGGTCGAAATCCGTTAATTTCCCCATCTTACTGTGACTCGGTTAGAATTTGCTTGATTCTGGCTTTGTTCGCCCACGCTTTATGGTCTAAGGCCAAGGCTTAATTTAGGGCGCTTTTCGTCCTCGTGGGGTGCGATGTATATGAAACGTATTCTTAACGATAGGAAAGTTGTATTTACTTTTCTGATCTTCGAAAACGGCTTCATCCCATCTCCGTCGCCATTGTTATGTTTAATTGTTGTAGGTTAATCAATAGACATAGTTTAGAACAATAATGAATTTTAATACTGAGGAACAGATTATTTTGATACCCTACTCCTTGTAACCGCCTAGCCAGAATGCCGTTCTCCCTCCCTAGCTTTATTATACCTGACCACCGTAAAGTGGCGCCCCCTACATACAAAATTCCACACTACAAATATCATACATATATAACAATTGTTATGTTTAATTGTTGTAGGTTAATCAATAGACATAGTTTAGAACAATAATGAATTTTAATACTGAGGAACAGATTATTTTGATACCCTACACCTTGTAACCGCCTAGCCAGAATGCCCTTCTCCCCCCTAGCTTTATTATACCTGACCACCGTATAGTGGCGCCCCCTACATACAAAATTCCACACTACAAATATCATACATATATAACAATTGTTATGTTTAATTGTTGTAGGTTAATCAATAGACATAGTTTAGAACAATAATGAATTTTAATACTGAGGAACAGATTATTTTGATACCCTACACCTTGTAACCGCCTAGCCAGAATGCCCTTCTCCCCCCTAGCTTTATTATACCTGACCACCGTATAGTGGCGCCCCCTACATACAAAATTCCACACTACAAATATCATACATATATAACAGAAATGCTAGAGACTTAATGAGAGCTAGTTCGAGAACGACGCGAGAATTGACAACTCGCGATTTTCTACTACATCTTCCTATTTAGTCTGTACTAAGCCTTTGACACGGCCTCATCAGGCGTCGCTTTACGAGAATCTATGACGTTTCATTTACGTCACTTCGAGACAAGCTCTCAGTAACCAGTGACAAATTTATGTAACATATCTTACGAACTTATGATTATAATTAAACCAAAGTTCCTTTGTAAATCTTGTCTTATTACTTTCAAAGCATTTGCAACCTATGTATTTTGCTATTTTTTCAAGAGTAGTTCTGTCTTTTCCTGTTTTTTTAAATATTCATCTATATCTATATAAATCAAAGTCCTGACTGACTGATAATCATCGCCCAGCCCAAACCGCTGACCCAGAACGCTGAAAATTTGGAGGAACGTTACTCCTAAGTAGTAGGCGCGTACTAAGAAAGATTTTTCCAATCCGCCGCCATCTTCATAAATGGCGCCCAGAAATGTAACAAATCTTCTCTTTGTAAGAAAGTCCGCGCGTTTCAACCGATTTCACAAATATTTAGTACACTGGATTCCTTTAATCTATAGACGGGCTGAATGGTCTTTCAGGATCGATTTGTTGCCATCATTTTAAATGGCGGCCAGATATTTAAAAACCCTTCTTTATAGAATGTCTGCGTGTAAAGTAGTAAAAAATGTCCCGACGAGCTGATGGGCGACGCCGAGTGCCTTCGCTCCTAGGATGCTACAAAAATATTAGTCGAATCAGTATAATGTACCCATACTTGATGGAAGTTCTTACTACACTCAAGCGATGCCGCGGGTAACAGCTAGTCTCCTATAATTTCCTGTAAATCAATTGTAAATTTCCTATTTTCCTATAACTATTACAAGGCTTTGTTGTGGTCACCCTGCCTGTGCACAAACATATTTCTTAGAGCTGTACACATCCAGATACCATAGACTTGTGAAAACACATGTCATATAATTGTGTACAAACAGATCCCGTAGAATTGAGCTCAAACTGATGTCATAGACTTGCGCACAAAATGATGTCATAGACTTGCGCACACACTGATGTCATAGACTTTCGCACAAACAAATGTCATAAACTTGTGCACAAAGAGATGTTATATACCTGTACACAAAAAGATTCCATGGACCTCTGCACAAAAACATTCCATACCGCTATGCTAAAAATATGCTCAAGAATATCTCGTACACCAGTGCACAAAAATAGTGCATATCCATTTGCACAGAAATATCCCGTATCCATTTGCAGAAAAATGTTCTTTAGACTTGTGCACAAACAGATGCAGTGGCCTTTGCAAAAACAGATTCAGTAGGCCTGTGCACAAAAATATTCCGTAGACCTGTGCACAAACAGATACCGTAGACATGTGCACAAACAGATACCGTAGACATGTGCATAAACAGATACCGTAGGCATGTGCAGAAACAGATACCGTAGACATGTGCATAAACAGATTCCGAAGACTTGTACACAAACGGAAGTCACAGAGTTGTGCACAAACAGATGTCATGGACTTGCGCAAAAAGAGCTGTCATGGATATGTGCACATCAGATTCCATGGACTAGTGCACAAACAGAAGTCTTAGACTTGTTTACAAACAGAAGTCATAGACCTGTTTACATAAAGATTCCATAGACCTATTTACATAAAGATTCCATACCAATTTGTACGAAACGATTCCATACCAATTTGTACGAAACGATTCCATACCCATTTGCACAAAACGATTTCAAAGACCTGTGCACAAAAATATTCCACAGACCTGTGCCCAAAGAGATTCCATAAAACTGTGCACAAAAAGATTCCCTAGACCTGTGCTCAAAAAAATATGCCGTAGGCCTGTGCACAAACAGATGCCGTAGACCTGTAAAGAAACAGATTCCGTAAACCTGTGCACAAACAGATGCCGTAAGCCTGTGTACAAACAGATTCCGGAGATCTGTGCACAGATTCCGTAGTCATGTGCACAAACAAATTCCGTAGACTTGTACACAAGTGGAAGTCACAGGCTTGTGCACAACAGATGCCATAGACATGTTCAAACCAGATTCCATAGTTTTGTGCACAAACACAAGTCATAGACCTGTGCACAAAAAACATTCTATAGACTTGTCCTCATCAAGTTTCCATAGACCTGTGCACAAAAGATTTCATGGAGATGTGAACAAAAGATTTCATGGAACTGTGCACAAAACATTATATAGGCTTGTGCACATAAAGATTCCTTAGACCTGCGCACTAAAGATTCCATAGACCTGTGTACATAAAGATTTCATACCCATAGCACAAAACTATTCCATAACCATTTGCACAGAAATATTCCCTAGACCTGCGCACAAAAATATTTCATAAAACTGTGCTCAAAAAGCTTCCATTGACCTATGCCCAAAATCTTATATTGGCTTTTGTATTAACATGTGACATAGACCTGTGTACAAAAATATTCCATGGACCTGTGCAGAAAAACATGCCTTGGACCTGTTCAGAAACATTCCATACCCCTATATGCTCAAAAATATTCCACACCCATTTGCACAAACATTTTCCGTAGACCCGTGCACAAACAGATGCCTTAAACTAGCGCATAAATAGATTATATAGATTTGCGCACAAATATATTTCGTAGACTCGTGCACAAATTGATTCCACAGAATGGTACACAAACAGAAGTCACACGGTTTTGCACAATCCGATGTTATAGACTTGTTCACAAACAGATGTCATATGCTTGTGTAAAATACTGATTTCATAGACTTGCTCAAAAAGAGATGTCATCGACATTTGCACAAGAGATTCCGTAGACTTGTGCACATAAAGATTCTTCAGACTTGTGCACATAAAGATTCTTCAGACTTGTGCACAAACATATTATGTAGACCTGTACACACACAGATACCATAGACTTGTGCAAAAATAGATGTCAAATGTTTGTGCAAAAATAGATGTCAAACATTTGTGCAACAATAGATGTCAAATATTTGTGCAAAAACAAATCCCTTAGACTTTTGCACAATCATATGTCCTAGACCGGTGTACAAAACATTCTATATATTTGTGCACAAACATGAGTCATATACCTGTACACAAAAAATATTCCACGGACTTCTGCACAAAAACATTCCATATACCTGAACACATGAACACAAAAATAATCCATATACCTCTGCACAAAAACATTCCATATCCCTATGCTCAAAAATTTTCCTTACCCATTTGCACAAAAATATCACGTTCACCTGTGCACAAAAATATCACGTACACCTGTGCACAAAAATATCTCGTACACCTGTGCACAAAAATATTCAGTATCCATTTTCACAAAAATATTCCGTACACCTATGCACAAAAATATTCCGTACACCTGTGAACAAAAACAGTTCGTACACCTGTGCACAAAAATATTCCATACAATTGTGCATAAAAATTTTTCGTACACTTGTGCACAAATAGAAATCACAGGCTTGTGCACAAAGAAATGTCGTAGACACGCGCAAAAAGAGATGTTATAGACATGTGCACATCAGATTCCATAGAGTTATGCACAAACCTTTTCAATACCCCTATGCTCAAAGAGATTTCAAACCCTTATGTTAAAAAAGATTCCATACCCATTTGCACAAAAATAATCCGTAGACCCGTCATTCAGACAGAAGTCACTCGCTTGTGAATAAACAGATGTTATAGACTTGTGCATAAAGAGATGTTATAGACTTGTTCACAAACAGGTGTTATAGACTTGTTCACAAGCAGGTGATATAGAATTGCTCACAAACAGGTGTTATAGAATTGCTCACAAACAGGTGTTATAGACTTGTTCACAAACAGATGATTTAGACTTTTGCACAAACAGATGATTTAGACTTGTGCACAGATGGAATAGACTTGTGCACAGATGTTTTAGACTTGTGCACAAACAGATGTTTTTGTCTTGTGTACAAACAGATGTTTTTTGACTTGTGCATAAACAAATGTTATTGACTTGCGCAGAAAGAGATGTCATAGATATGAGCAAAACAGATTACATAGACCTGTGCACAAACAGAAGTCGTAGACCTGTGCAAATAAAGATTTTTCACTTGGGCACATAAAGATTCTTCAGAATTATGTGCACATAAAGATTCTTCAGACTTGTGTGCACGTAAAGATTCTTCAAACTTGTGCACAAAAAATTCCATAGACCTGTGCACAGAAGATTCCATACTCCTATAATCAAAAGGATTCCATGCAGATTTGCACAAAAACATTCCGTAGACCTGTGTAAAACATTATTCCATAGGCCTGTGCACGAAAAGATTCCATAGACCTGGAAACAAAAATATTCCACCGACCTGTGCACAAAAAGATTGCAAAGGCCTCTGCACAAAGAGATTTTATACCCCTTTGCACAAAGACATTCTGTAGGTCTGCGCTTAAACAGATTCCGTAGACTTGTACACAAATAGATGTTATAGCTTAGACTCGTGTAAAAATTTAATTACCTATAATTGGTAATTATCTTTAATTGCTTATTTTGTTTAATTAAGTTTAATCTGTACTTCGCAACTAAATTAGTTGGACGCGCAAAATTTATAATGACAATTAAGCTAGCTACCAATTTGATTATCCGCAGTAAAATGACGTAAGTCCTAGAATGACTTTCTTTATTACTTAACCCAAGCAAAAAAGTCTTAAGTTCCACAGTTTAAAGGTAAACCACGTAATTCGGAGCAGGTACTTTAAACTATTAAAAACAATACTTAAACTTTGTTTTTCTTAATGAAACAAAAATTGGCGCCCACTTTAAAAATGAGGCTTTCATTTAAGACCGTTTTCAAATCTATCAAACGTATAGTTATTTTTGTAAGGGTAGTTACAAAATGGGTAAGTTTGGAAAATTTCCCATGTTATTTCTATGGAGATTCTCTAGTTTTTCGCCAAAATCTGTGATTAATTTTATAGAAATGAAAACCACCCTTAGCAACTTTATGCTTTATAAAATAAACTATTGGATGGATCATCTTGAAATTTTTACCACATATTAAGGGCCCGGATTTTAGTTCAGTAGAAAAATTTCAAAACAATAAACTTAATACGAAAAAAATTAAAACCAATCCAAAAACCTTCCTTATACATTAGAGCCGTCATCAGGCCTTATCTAAGGGAGCTACCGCTCCCTTAGAATTCTAAGTAGCACAAAAGGAAAAAGAATCCATTTTTTTATATTTTGGTTTGAAATTAATAAACTCATGATAGTAGTTATAACGAACAGAAAGTCAAGGGAATGGCACCGGTAATGAGCAGCAAAAAAGAGGAAATTTTGCTTCAAGGTAGCAGAGGGACATGGTAGTGAAAATAGTAATCTAGAATTTTGTTCGTTCAAACCTTAATATATCATGAAATATTCAAGTGAGGAGGCGGCACTACCTAGAAAGATTGATTTTGGCAGATAACAGCGAAAAAAATTATGTTCTACACACACTGGGACTATGGGAGAGTTTCTGGACCACAGGTCGCACATGATGAAATTTCAACTCCAGTTTACATCTGTTCGTACTAGTAGCAGGTTAAGCAATAGTTTGCTCAGGTCCTGTTAGTCTCGAAAGGGTTATATAGTCCTTGTAACTTTTAAAAGGTTGTTGTCATGGCTTAACAGACCGCTATTACAGTTTTTTATTGTTTTATAGGTTATTTTGACACGTTATCTCCCAAAAGTAATTAATGTAATGATAAAATGTTTTCGGGGAATGGAATTGTGGTCGAAAAGCCGAGATAAGTAAATTTTTGAAATTGATTACCAGTAAAATAATTTATTTCAACGGAAAACGGTAATGGAACGTTGTTTTTTCTTAAGCATGCATTTAAGTTTCAATTAAAAAGAAAAATTAATATCTGATCCTTCAGACAAGTGATAACCTCAGTCTTATCGATACTTTTTAGGTCTTGATTCTAATCAAGACATTTTTGATTAATATCTGTTCCTTCAGTCTTCATTTTAATTAAGAATGTTAAGAAACTGTTTTACATTTTCAAAATCTGCACTAAGCAGAAACAAATATATATAGGGGACCATAACTTTCGCTCAATCAGACATTTATTTATTATGATACTTCAAAAAAAAACGTAAATCAATAAAAGTTTGTATTCTTATTGTAATTAACATAATTCAATTTTTTACAATCATTCATTGAAACGCGAGGCGCCCCCTAAAAATTCCAGAAATAGGACCAAATTGACAATTTTACAAAATTTTTAAAAATGCTGATTTATGTCCGTTTATCATTTAGCTCAAAATTGTCATAAGCCCAATATGAAATTCCGATATCCTTAAAACTTCATAAAGACGATCCGAGATTTTCAATTTCACACTTTTTTTGTAGCATAAACTAACGTCTGTTTGATATGAAGCTTAAAACCTTAAACAAAATATAGTCAGGGCTACCCTAAAAGTTCACCAAGATGATCCAAGATTGTTAATACGCCTAAAAAGTGCCATCTTCAAAATATGTAGCCGGGGAAAAGAGAGCGTGATCGAGTGGGCTATGCTAGTGGTTGGAAGTCGCGGGGGTTGGGACAGTGATAAGGAAGTTGAGATGGATTGGTAATGATGATGGGCGACCTGCGGCACCGTATCTCTCCCTATGTACCTCGCGCACGCCCCTACCCTTCGGTAGGCGATTGCTAAGTGCTGCCGCGGAGCGCCATTTTATTTGTATGAGAACTAGCTTCTATTTTGAAGATAGAGGGAGCGCCCTTTACAATTTCGTCCAGTACGACCCTACCTAACCGCTGATGATGCTGAGAGGACTATGTTGCCGTAGGTGGGGGTACACAGGCAACGCTATAGGTATGGGGGTTTCTACTCCATTCCTCTCTCCTTCAAGGTTGGGACTCCAGGCATAGCCAACTCCATCACGCACTCGACAACGCAAAGCAACTCGCGCCAGCGTGGGAAATAAGGCGGTGACACAGGGCAAATGGCCAGTTTAAAAATTCCCTGGTCCAGTTCAAAAATTAAATCGGGGGGTCAGTGGTCCACGAGACTACTAAGAAAGTTCAAGGGTAATCAGACTCCACACATTAAAATTCTAATATTTTAATTATCCACTTCTTTAGTTTAGCAGACGACGTGCTCTGGTCAATGGTAACGGACCAGTTTATTTATTCTAAGTCAGGAAAGTCACTGGCCTAATGTCCAATTTAAAAATTGCTTATTCGGTCACGGACCAGAAAACTCACGTAAACGCGACGCGAGTGACGAAAACTACGTATTTTCCAACTGCCGAGAGGCGAAATAGCCCGGCCTCCTTTTACGTCCCCCCTTGTATTTTGAAAGTGGGACTGGGACTATGGCGGGCGACTACTTAGGCATCTAATACCTTCTCTCTAGTAAACTAGATATCGCTTCTTGGTAAAACTTTATATAACTAAAACCATGAGTTTATAACATATGTTCCAAAACAAGCTTCATACAACTTTTGGAAAACAAATTTCCCTGAGATTTCCAGGCTTTTCCCCATATACTTCCCTTAGTTTTCCATGTTTTTCCCGTATATGGAGTATCCCATGGAGCAAATGTTAACAAAGGAGGGAAGGGGCAAATAGGACTATTACATAATCAAAGGATATCCCCGTATCTCTAATAAAACCAGAGTTACGAGCTTCCAAAATTTAGTGTAATGTTAATCCTATGGAGGAGGCAAAGTACCTACAAGCACCCAGGGCAAGTACCTACAAGCACCCGGATCAAGTACCTACAAGCACGCGGATCAAGTACCTACAATCACCCGGAGCAAGTAGCTACAATCACCTGGAGCAAGTACCTACAAGCACCCGGGGTAAGCACCCAGGAGCACCCGGGGCAAGTACCTGCAAGCACCCGGGGCAAGTACCTGCAAGCACCCGGGGCAAGTACCTGCAAGCACCCAGAGGCACTCATGGCAAGTACCCACAAGTACCTACAAACACCCACAAGTACCCAGGACAAGTCCCCACAAGTACCCAGGACAAGTCCCCACAAGTACCTTCAAGCACCCACAAGTACCCACAAGCACCCACAAGTAACCACAAGCACCAAGAAGTACCTACAAGTACCTTCAAGCACCCACAAGTAACCACAAGCACCCACAAGTACCTACAAGCACCCACAAGTACCTACAAGCACCCACAAGTACCTACAAGTAACTTCAAGCACCCACAAGTAACCACAAGCACCCACAAGTACCTACAAGTACCTACAAGCACCTACAAGCACCTACAAGTACCCAGAAGCACCTACAAGTATCCACAAGCACCTAGAAACACCCACAAATACCTACAAACACCCACAAGTACCTACAAACACCCACAAGTACCCGGGGCAAGTACCCACAAGTACCTACAAACACCCACAAGTACCTTCAAGCACCCACAAGTACCCGGGGCAAGTACCCACAAGTACCTTCAAGCACCCACAAGTAACCACAAGCACCCACAAGTACCTACAAGTACCTTCAGGCACCCTCAAGTACCTACAAGTACCTTCAAGCACCCTCAAGTAACCACAAGCACCCACAAGTACCTACAAGCACCCACAAGTACCTACAAACACCCACAAGTACCTACAAACACCCACAAGTACCTACAAACACCCACAAGTACCCGGGGAAAGTACCCACAAGTACCCGGGGAAAGTACCCACAAGTACCCGGGGAAAGTACCCACAAGTACCTTCAAGCACCCACAAGAACCCACAAGTACCCACAAGAACGAACAAGCACCCACAAGTACCCACAAGAACCCACAAGTACCCACAAGAACCCACAAGTACCTTCAAGCACCCACAAGTACCTACAAGCACCGACAAGTACCCACAAGCACCCACAAGTACCCGGGACAAGCACCCGGGGCAAGTACCTACAAGCACCCACAAGTACCCACAAGTACCTACAAGCACCCACAAGTACCTACAAGTACCCACAAGCACGTACAAGTACCCACAAGTACCTACAAGTACCCAAAAGTACCTACAAGTACCCACATGTACCTACAAGTACCCAAAAGTACCTACAAGTACCCACAAGTACCTACAAGTACCCACAAGTACCCACAAGTACCTACAAGTACCCACAAGCACCCACAAGTACCCACAAGCACCCACAAGTACCCGGGACAAGCACCCGGGGCAAGTACCCACAAGTACCTACAAGCACCCACAAGTACCCACAAGTATCTACAAGCACCCACAAGTACCTACAAGTACCCACAAGCACGCACAAGTACCTACAAGTACCCAAAAGTACCCACAAGTACCCACAAGTACCTACAAGTACCCACAAGTACCTACAAGTACCCACAAGCACCCACAAGTACCCACAAGTATCTACAAGCACCCACAAGTACCTACAAGTACCCACAAGCACGCACAAGTACCTACAAGTACCCAAAAGTACCCAAAAGTACCTACAAGTACCCACAAGTACCCAAAAGTATCTACAAGTACCCACAAGTACCCACAAGTACCTACAAGTACCCACAAGTACCTACAAGTACCCACAAGTACCCACAAGTACCTACAAGTACCCACAAGTACCCACAAGCACCTACAAGCACCCACAAGTACCTACAAGTACCCACAAGCACCCACAAGCACCCACAAGTACCCACAAGCACCCACAAGCACCCACAAGCACCCACAAGCACCCACAAGTACCCACAAGTACCCACAAGTACCCACAAGTACCTACAAGCACCCACAAGTACCTACAAGCACCCACAAGTACCTACAAGCACCCACAAGTACCTACAAGCACCCACAAGTACCTACAAAAACCCATAAGTACCTACAAATACCCACAAGCACCCACAAGTACCTACAAGCACCCACAAGTACCTACAAAAACCCATAAGTACCTACAAGCACCCACAAGTACCTACAAAAACCCATAAGTACCTACAAGCACCCACAAGTGCCTACAAGTACCCACAAGTACTCACAAGTACTCACAGGTACCTACAAGTACTCACAAGTACCTACAAGTACCCACAAGTACCTACAAGTACCCACAAGTACCTACAAGTACCCATAAGTACCTACAAGCACCCACAAGTACCCACAAGTGCCTACAAGTACCTACAAGTACCCACAAGTACCTTCAAGTACTCACAAGTACCTACAAGTACCCACAAGTACCTACAAGTACCCACAAGTACCCACAAGTACCTACAAGTACCCAGAAGCACCTACAAGTATCCACAAGCACCTACAAACACCCACAAGTACCCAGGACAAGTCCCCACAAGTACCCACAAGCACCTACAAGTATCCACAAGCACCCACAAGTACCCACAAGTACCTACAAGTACCCACAAGCACCTACAAGTATCCACAAGAACCCACAAGTACCCATAAGTACCTACAAGCACCCATAAGTACCTAGAAGTACCCATAAGTACCTACAAGCACCCACAAGTACCTACAAGCACCCACAAGTACCTACAAGCACCCACAAGTACCTACAAACACCCACAAGTACCTACAAGCACCCACAAGTACCTACAAGCACCCACAAGTACCTACAAGCACCCACAAGTACCTACAAAAACCCACAAGTGCCTACAAGTACCCACAAGTACTCACAAGTACTCACAGGTACCTACAAGTACTCACAAGTACCTACAAGTACCCACAAGTACCTACAAGTACCCACAAGTACCTACAAGTACCCACAAGTACCTACAAGCACCCACAAGTACCCACAAGTACCTACAAGTACCCACAAGTACCTACAAGTACTCACAAGTACCTTCAAGTACTCACAAGTACCTACAAGTACCCACAAGTACCTACAAGTACCCACAAGTACCCACAAGTACCTACAAGTACCCAGAAGCACCTACAAGCACCCACAAGTACCCACAAGTACCTACAAGTACCCACAAGTACTCACAGGTACCTACAAGTACTCACAAGTACCTACAAGTACCTACAAGTACCCACAAGTACCTACAAGCACCCACAAGTACCCACAAGCACCCACAAGTACCTACAAGCACCCACAAGTACCCACAAGCACCCACAAGTACCTACAAGCACCCACAAGTACCTACAAGCACCCACAAGAACCCACAAGCACCCACAAGAACCCACAAGTACCCACAAGAACCCGGGCAAAGCACCTACTAGAGCTCAAACGCAATGTTTTTCTTGCTTAATATCCCTCTAACGGCGTGAATCACGACAAAAACGCCGTAATTCCAATATAAACAAGTCGGGAAAACCAAAATATTACCTCTCCGTGTCGAGAAGATTATATAACCTTAAGTATCCAATGAAAACGTCGACCTTTTGCCCTCATCCTTTCCCGCGCTTTGCGCTTCCGCATTTCATCCTTACTCTCAACATTATCTTCCTCCATTTTACATATAAAAATCAAATACTCACAAAAAGAAGTGGCAAAAACCTGCTGGCTCTTTACAACCACTTAATTTGACTTAATATCCAATTTCCAACAACAATAATATACCGGTAGTTTAATTGACAACCTACTAGCATCGAAATTCTCATAAGGAATGGCTCCCGCGGATAAAAAACGGCAATTTTCAACTAGGTGGGCGTTATCTCATAAGATTTGAAAAATATCATTTGTCTTTTTTACCAATGCCTAACCGTTTGGATTTTTTAAAGCAGTCTTAGCACCAAAAAATATTTTTGAATGAGGATAAAAAAGGTCTGTCCTCTCGTAATTTTTTAAGCTTTTATCATGATTACTCTATACAACAGTAACAAGGAGTATAAACGCATTAGTGGAAGCAGTATTTTTTCCCAAAACAATCTCGCTTATGTTTATGCAATGAATGAAATATATCACAATGCACGGGCCTTGATAGATATAGGAGGCAATGAAGGAAATATATCGCATGCACGGGCCTTGGTAGATATAGGAGGCAATGATAATCTCTCTCTTTGCACGAGAGGTTTATCTTTAATATTTAAATAAATATAATTATTTTTAATTATTTTAATCTTCAATAATTAACATTAATAATAGTTAAATCGTTTAAAATAAAGTTATACTTATTATCTTCTCAAACTTTGCTAATATTGACGTTTAAAGTGAAGGGTACCCCTCTTCCCGCTTTCTTCAAATTTTGGGGTATATATACGATTCGTTTCCATTATAATAGTAAGGAAAAACCGCAAATGCGAAAACCTTTGGTAGCGATCCTACCTTAGGGAGCGGCTAGACGTTTCTCGTAACCCTAGCTGATCGCCGCGTATATCCTAAAACCAAACGATGATAATGGAGTAGAAGCCAATGATACAGATTGGTGTCTATGTGGAATAGACGGAAGACCAGTGGATGGTGGTGTTAGAAGGCAGTGTAAGTGCAGACGGGTGTCAATGTGGGATTGACAAAGAACAGAAGATGGTGGTGATTAGAAGCCAGTATGTACAGACTGGTGTCCACGTGGAATGGACGAAGACCAGAAGATGGTGGTGATTAGCAGCCAGTAAGAACAGACTAGTGTCCGTGTGGTATGGACAAAGACCAGAAGATTGGTGGTGTGAGAACTCAAGTAGAGGAGCCATTTCCGTGACTGTGAAAGCAGTTCGGAAATGGCGAACACGTTTGCTCCGATACGCAAACTGCGAACGCGGTCACGTGGGTGTAACAACGGACAGACAGACACACACACAGACAGACACGGCCGTTACAGAACCTCTCCTGGACTACGTCACACGGAGAGGTAAAAATTAGGGCTAAAATGCGTGTCTCTAACAGTGGTAAAACGCCGTAATTCCAATACCAAAACAACGTAAGCCAACGTATGTGTTAATAATGATAAAAATCGATACTTAAACTTAAATGATCTTAATGAAACTAAGAAAAGGCACATCTATGGACTGTTATCTTTCATTTAAGATGGTTCCCAAACGTATCGAATGATTAGTTTTCTTTATACACGATCCCAATTAAGGTCATTTTTCAAAAAAATCCCATGTTATGTCTATGGAAGAATATTGTATCTTTCACCAAATGTCTGATTAATTTTATGGATTCTAAAACCACCCTTAACAACTTTTTTCTTTATAGAACTAACTATTAAATGGATCTCTTTGAAATTTTAACCACATAATTAGGGCCCAAATTTTAGTTCACTGGCAAAATTTCAAAGCAGCAAACACAATACGAAAAAAGTTACGGCCAATCAGAGAACCCTCCTTTAGCATTAGAGGCAGTATCAAGTCTTATCTAAGAGAGCGACCGCTCTCCTAGAATTGAGCATTTTGACTCAGGTATGGTTTTCAACTCAGGTATGGTTTTCAACTAGCCTATATTATCCAATTATCACTTATGAAATCTGCGTAAACTTTAATCTAAAAATCCAATTATCACTTATGAAATCTGCGTAAACTTTAATCTAGGTGCATGAATTTAGGCCCTACGTATTGGTAGCTTTTTTCCTAGGACCTATTTTTATTCCTCCAATTAGATTAACATTGGTGTTCACATTTGGGTCCCGCGTTCACTATTTAGGGTCAGGGTGTTTACATTTACCAGCGACTGTTCACATTTGGGTTCCTCTAAGGGGTTTTGGAAATAGGATATTGTGCAAAATTTAAAAGAGTTAAAAAGCTGAAATCACAGCGAATTGTGTCTAAAGAATCAAATTTCATGTCCTGAAAGTTTCAGGGGTCTAACGTTAGCGCCACCGAAGTTATTCAAAGATTTGAAAAAAGTGTTCCCAATTACCAGTACCAACCCTAAGTACTAAAAAAAGAGAGCATGAATTCAACGGTAAAGATAGCGACAATTTCCCTGTATCTATGTAGACAATAAACACTAAATAGACTTGGAGACCACCACTATGAAATATCTTCGTGATATTGTTTAAATTTTCTTACAACTTTCAAATTCAGTGTAACAATACTTAAATAGTGGTTAATCATAAAACTAAAATGTTACTGGCCCAGAATAGGACGTTCTTAACAGGCTTAAAGGCTACGGGTTCACTGCATTACCAGTCTATAGAAGAACTCAATCAAACCACTCTAAACCAGGCAGCTAATATATTTAGATTAAAATTTCATCACTGAAACGGTACTAAGACATTATACAGAATGCAAACTTATCCTAATAAACGTATGATAAAATATACGTGACAATATGAACAAACAGTAATATTCAGCCATTAAACCTCTATACGTGATATACCTACTAAGTACTGAAAATGCAAGAGCATGAATTCAACGGTGAAGCTAGGGTTAGCGGCAATTTTCCTGTCTCTCTTGTTTCTTTTGAAACCATCTACTACCACAGCTTATGACGAAGTTTAAGTAATTAAAGACGCAAATGACGATCCAGGACCTTTAGCAAGTACTACGCCAAAACCTGAAGAAACTTCAGACAGTGGTAATGAAAGTTCCGAGGAGTCTGGTGGCAAAAATGGAACTCGTTCGAAAGAAGAAAAGCTCAAACGTTTGGAAAAGCGCTTGGAACAATTCGAAAAACGTATCCAAAATCGCCAGGAAAAGGTTATGAAAAAATTTGAGAAGAGATTGGCAAGAATTGAGAAAAATATTGAACGTAATTTGAAACAACTTTCCAGTATGAGGGTCAGTTTTGCCATGGAAGCAACGAAACTAAATAATACCTTGGAGAAATTTAAAAGGGAGATGACCAATAAAATTAGTCAATTATTACGGTAAGCGTAGACTTAAATACTGTAAATCCAGTTGTAATATTAATTGATGTTAAATAAAGCCTTTGAGACAATATTTTTACTAATAAATTTTACTATCAGTTCGTAATGGTTTTATGAATAACTAGCAAAATCATATTATTATTACTACTTTTAGAAAAAAGGTTCGGCGTTGACCGTTAAGACATTTGGTTAGTTCCGGCCGCCATTTTAATATACTGCAGTATATTTAAAGCACACAACCATAGAGCCGGTATGGTAATTATTTGGTGCTTACATTATTTCTAAGATTGGAAAGTTTTCTTAGAGATTACCTAATACAATTGTAAAGAACAATATTTATTCAGAAAATAAAAACATTTTGTAGTACAACACATTTAGTAAATGTTCTGTCCAAGTTTGCTGAGTATCTTTAACTATAATCCATTTTATTATTCCTAGCAGAAGTGAATCATGATCCACTTATGTTCCTAGTGATTACTACGTTGATGTCGGATTAAATGGCTCTTCCGTGCGCTGCCATAATCACAATGATCACATTTGACTTTCACCACTGTGAATGAGTTGATGTCTTTTCAAAGCATTCTTCCACGTACTTGCATAGTCACATTGATCACATTTGAAGGGTTTTTCACCTCTGTGAATGCGTTGATGTCTGAACAAATCACTATTCCGTGTGTAAGAATAATCACACTGATCGCATTGAAAGGGTTTTTCACCAGTATGAATGCATTGATGTCTGGTCAAATCATCCTTCCGCGCACCTGCATAGTCACACTGATCACATTTGAAGGGTTTGTCACCACTGTGAATGCGTTGATGTCTGATCAAACCATTCTTCGTCGTACTTGCATAGTCACACTGAGCACATTTGAAGGGTTTGTCACCACTGTGAATGAGTTGATGTGTGATCAAATTAATCTTCTGCGTGAAGGCATAATCACACTGGTCACATTTGAAGGGTCTTTCGCCGCTGTGAATGCGTTTGTGTTTGATCAAATTACTCTTGTTCTTGCTACCATAGTCACACTGTTCACACTTGAAGGGTGTTTCACCACTGTGAATGCGTTGATGTCTGATCAAATCATCCTTCCGCGTACTACCATAGTCACACTGATCACATTTGAAGGGTTTACTCTTGTTCTTGCTACGATAGTCACACTGTTCACATTTGAAGGGTGTTTCACCACTGTGAATGCGTTGATGTCTGATCAAATCATCCTTCCGCGTACTAGCATAGTCACACTGATCACATTTGAAGCGTTTTTCTTTGATATCCTTTCGAATGTCAAGTTCGAGCTCCCTTTCATTTTCAGGTGAACATTTGTATCGAGTTGAACATTTTTTCTTAGATTTTCCTACAGAAAGGAAATAAATTAAAACTTCATACGATATCAAACAACTCGCATCACAAACATTTCTATGTTCAAAGGCAATTGATATAACAGGTTATGCTTAGGCTTAAAAAAACACAAAGGCAAACAAAACAAGTTCAGAAACAATAATCGATGTCCGAGTCGAAACAGAGGTTTCCAAAGGTTTGACCTTACGCGTTGGGATAACATGGGAACGAGGAAGATTTTTTACCTCTCCGAGTGACGTATGTCACGGAGAGGTTCTGTAACGATCGTGTGTGTCTGTTTGTGTGTGTGTGTGTTTGTGTGTGTGTTTGTGTGTGTGTCTGTTGTTACACCCACGTGACCGCGTTCGCAATTTCCAAATCGGAGCAAACGTGTTCGCCATTTCCGAACTGCATTCACAGTCACGGAAATGGCTCCTCTACTTGAGTTCTCACACCACCATCTTCTGGTCTTTGTCCATTCCACACGGACACCAAACTGTACATACTGGCTTCTAATCACCACCATCTTCTGGTCTTCGTCCATTCCACTTGGACACCAGTCTGTACATACAGCTTCTAATCACCACCATCTTCTGGTCTTCGTCCATCCCACTTGGACAGCAGTCTGTACATACTGGCTTCTAAACACCACCATCTTCTGGTCTTCGTCCATTCCACTTGGACACCAGTCTGTACATACTGGCTTCTAATCACCACCATCTTCTGGTCTTTGTTTTTGTCCATCCCACATGGACACCAGTCTGTACACCTGGCTTCTACACCACCATCTTCTGGTCTTTGTTTTTGTCCATCCCACATGGACACCAGTCTGCACACCTGGCTTCTACTCCATCGTCATAGTTTGGTTTAAGACTTTCGCGGCGATCAGCTAGGGTTACGAGAAACGTCTAGCCTCCCTAGGGTGGGTTGTCCACGATAGGTTTTCGCAATTGCGGTTGTTCTTGCTTTTAACTGTAGTTCGACACCCTTATATACTACCTATTTGAGTAAAGCGAAGCAACCGGCGTATGCTTCATTTCAAACGCCAATATTAGTCAAGTCTCTCAAGAATGTTTAATTGTTCTTTATCAAGACGATGTAACGCTCAATAAGGCGAACAACTAACGAAGAAAATATTTAATATTAGTTATATTTATTTTAATATTTAAGATAATGTTGTTTCTCAACTCAAAATTAAAACGGAAAGAGTTAAAAAGCAGTCTATGTTTTTGTCTGTGTGTGTCCGTCCGTTGTTACAGTAGTGCGCTGCGTTAGAAGTTCGTTTTGTTTTGATGTGTAAAGGAATCCTACAGAACCATAATATTCCCTTTATCCTTAATATAAAGTGAATATGTGGAAATATTTTTCGTAATTATGATCCATTTAGTACTTTTGTAGCTTTAAAGCTCTATTTCATTTTGATATTCCAAAGATTTTTTTTAATATTATTATTTAAAACTAGCTGAGTTGCCCGCCCTACGGGCGGGCTGCCTCAGCTAGTTGCTACTAAAAAGTGAAACTAATTAACAATGAATGCTTTTATCGGAAAACATGTATAAAGAAAATACTCGACTTGGCGAGTATTTGATATTTTCAAACAATAGTTAACAGTTGTAAAGCAATCACAATATTTCTTTATAAACCACGTTCTTGGTAAAAATATTACATTTGCTTTTAAGAAGAGCACCTTGGTAATCCGAATTTTGAACTTTAACCTTAATGTTTTTATTAGAAGTAACGCGAGAATGGGACATTATCATCAATATCTTCACTTGTTTCTGCCAAATACAAATCACTATCTTCACTTGTTTCTTTCATAATGCTTAAACTTGCCCTCTCTCACCACACTGATAACCGTGTTGAAGTTTAATATGAAAGAAAGGTGTGAAAACGCGTTCAGAAAGCGCGATGAGAGGACAAAGGTTTCCTTTCTGTAGGAAAATTTTAGAAGTTTTGGGTGGGTGTAAAGAGGAAAAGGTTTCCTTTCTGTAGGAAAATTTCCGAAGCAAACTCCCCCAATATATTGCCCCCGAAGGCTCAACGTGGAGAGGCAGAGAAAAAACGAATAAAATCGCGAGGGAGAAAAACGCGTGAGGAAACGTTCAGAAAACTCGTTCATTGTGCCCTCGCGTAGGGCGCGCGGAGAGGAAGAGAGAAAACGACCCCCAATATCTTGCCCCCAAAAGCCTCAACGTGGAGAGTCAGAGAGAAAACGAATAAAATCGCGAGGGAGAAAAACGCGTCTGTAAAGGGTTTTCATTTAAAGTTAATTAAAAAGTTAATGGAGTTACGGGTGTAAATCGAAATCAGCGATTCACAGGGAAAGGTGTTCTTTCCGGACGAAAATGTTCGAAACCGTCCCTCGAGCGTAACGCTGTGAAAAGAAGGTGTTAAAACGCGTTCAGAAAGGAAAAACGTGAAAAAACGCGTCTGTAAAGGGTTTTCATTTAATGTTAATTAAAAGGTTAATTGAGGTACGGGTGTAAATCGAAATGCGCGATTGAGACGGAAAGGCATTCTTTCCGGAGAATAATTTTCGAAACTGTCACGCGATCCTAACGCTGTGAAAAGAAGGTGTGAAAACGCGTTCTGAAAGGCGCGATGAGACGACGACGACGACGACGACTGGCTTTTTATTATGTAGATGGATGTTTATATATTACTTAAGCTATACTACATCTGTTTATAGCATAATCCTTTCTAAAGTGAATACAAGCACAACGCTACTATGATGGTCAAATGAACTTTTATTTGTCAATAGACCTAGTGAACCAAAAAGTAAACGTTTGGGTTCGGATTTCGTTTCTGTAATGCAGAGACATTAACGGTTCAGAGTGAGCCGAAAGTTAAATACACTTTAGGTTTAGATATTATAATCATGGTGGAAATCTGGGCCGCGTTCAGCAGAGCCCAGCGCTGTTAACAGTGTCCTACTTAACGGGATGTTGTTTTTGGATTTTGACGTCACGGTTCTTAGCGCTTAGCTAGCGCGGTCTTCAAAGAAAATAGTCGGCTCTTTGGTAACGTGACGTAAAACGCGTATTTCTCAGCTTGGCGAAAAAACCATGGAGGCATTAATACAAATAGCTCTATGGGACTACAACTATTTAATTGGCGTGAAACCAGTTGATCACGCGGGAATTTTAAGAGATATGTTAGTTTCTAATTTTAATTAAAAAAGTTGTTATCTATCTCTATAAATATGTTATCATCCAATTTTTGTTAAGCCTTGGTACATTGCACGCTTTATTGCGCTAGCGTCATTTATAAAACGCCGATGACCGGAGAAAAGCTATGACGACAGAGCTCACCGGTAAAATTTCCATATTCCGCTGTCTTTTTTGGTGAGCTCTGCTGAACGCAGCCCAGACCAGTGAAAGGTCTGATCGTAATCGGATAATAGCTTCGTGTTTTCATGCTTTTTATGGTACGCATTTACTTTCAGTGTGTGTAGCCACAAATAAGCTTTGGTGTTATGTAACGTTAACAGTCATGTTGACAAACTAAGAAAATCGTTGAGATGAAACGAGAGGATAGTGTTTACATGGCAACCCTGTTGTGAATATGGCTTTGAACATAGAGGGCATACAGTTGAGGAGTAGAAAATTGGGCCTTTACAAACACGTAAAGGTAATATCCCTCCAAAGTTTTATCTCTTCATTTCCCGTTTTTCCCCCATCGGATGGTCTTTGAGCTAGTTAAGATTTCGAGTACCAACACGGGCACCAGATTTAAATGTTATTTTCGATAAGATGGGTGCCTTAGATGTATGGGAAAAATTGGTGTGGGGTTCTATCGCCCAGCTATTCAAAATGGCGGCCATTCCAAGATGGCCGCCAGAGGGGTTCTTAAATGACACATATCTCCGCTGCTATTGGACGGATTTCCATGCGGGTTTTACCAAAAGAATGACAATGAAACGTTCTATTATTAACCTTCTATGATTAATTTTAATTTGTTGCGCCATCTAGCGGAAATTTTCCCAAAATAGGAATTTATGCTTTTTTAGATCTATATATTGATGTCCTATAAGGACAATTGCTGAAACGTAAATATTAAAACGACCTTCAATCGAAAGCCGGCATTCTTATCTACGTTTCCATGTAAGTGTGAGCTATCTGACGCAAATAGGAGCAGAGTTATAAAAACAATCGTCCTAGGGGGGTTAGTTTTAAATTTTTTATCGAGCCATTTTTAGTGTTATACGCTATATTCTAGTAGCTTACGGTGTATGTTGAAATTTTGTTCGTGCTTTGTTAAATTCCCTGGTTCCCAGGCTAAGGGTCATAAAAACTCGAGCTATAATTCTCTGTGTGGTGTTAGACGAGGGGCTGGTCACTCGGCGTAATCAATGTAAACGCTGTACCTTTGACTGTACTATGGGATTTCGGATAGTTTTATAAAGTCCCTGCCTTTGACAGAGTTAACCGTAATCTAAGAGTGGTCAGCCCCTCGGTGTAAGGTTTGTAGGGAATGAATCAGCGAATACCCAACAGTGTTTAAATTTGGTTTTTGTTTTTCACTTTGCGGGTGCGCGGGTGAGTTAAAGTTGATATTTCTTTACACAGTGGAGTCACCATGTCTAAATCTCGCGAAAAAATTAATACCGTTTGCATAATTTGTAACAAAAGTTCAACACTTAGTGAGCATCTAAGTAGCCCTCAAGATTAAAAATCGTGGGAAACTCTTTGTGACGCTGCAAGAATTAGAGATTTTGAACCCATTCTTATTCTTTCAAGGGACCCATCAAGTTCAATACCTGATGTATTTTACCACAGGAAATGTAGGGCTAGTTTCACATCTAAAACAAACCTTACAATAATTGAAAAACAAAAAGCTTCGACTTCTCAAGATAGTTCTTCGGCGAACTATAAGCCAAGACGATCTTCAAGGCAAGGTGCGTCAGGAGCCACAGTTCTTCAAAGAATTTGCATATTTTGTGAAAAAACGAAGTATTTGAAAGGTCAAAACTCTCGGGAAGGTTTAGTACAATCTGTAGACTTAAGAGCGGATGAAACTCTACGAGAAATTGCCATCGAGAGATGTGCTGAAAGAATTTTAGCCATTACGTCGAGAGAAATTGTCGCTGCAGAAGCTCATTATCATAAAACATGTTACAGACAATACACGCGTAAAACTGCCAGTACGTCAGTGGATAAATCGGAGGAAGCAGAAGAAAGTGATGATTACCAAAAACCTGAAAAATAATCTCTTGTACAATTGTATCATTGCCTTAGATATGAAATATTTTTGGATGAACCAGTTTGCTCAATGATAGATATTACGAGCAGGATGGTATCATTTATGGAAAAAAACGGAATTAGAAACTGTGAAGTATCAGAATCAACCAAAAAACACTTGCGAAGAAAAATTGAAGCCGAATTTGGAGACTCCTTACATTTTTTTACTGTAAATCGAGGGGTCTTTGTCAGACAAGATAGTCTATCTTTAGAAAAGCTTTTACCATATTTTGTTAGCCTTAAGATGAAATATGAGGGCAGCATAAATACAGAAATGCCCAAGTCAAATTTTCAAAAGATAGCCCTCTCTCTCCGAAATGAGATAAAAGCGTCACTTCCGGAGCAGCATTGGCCACCTCAACCTCAAGAACTCAACTCAGATTACTTGACAGTTCCTCAAAACCTAACGAAATTTATAACTGACTTGCTTTCTGGAACAAACACCTTAACATCTGATCGAGTAAAACGGTTGTCATGGTCCATTTCTGAAGACATTGTTTATGGTGTAGCAATGGGACAAGTATTTGCCCCAAAGCATATTTTACTGGCGTTTGCAGTGAAGACCTTGACAGGCAACGCCGAATTAATTAAAACTCTAAATAGACTGGGTCACACTTGTTCATATTCTAAATTAGAAGAAATTGACACCGCACTTTGTATTGAAAAGCTGGAAATATCTGACAGTGTACCGCTTCCTAACGGGATTTATCCTAACGTTCCCACAGTACTGGCATTTGACAATATTGATAGACTAGAAGAGGTACTTAGTGGTTCAGGAACTTCGCATCGTGTGAACGGGATTATTGTTCAACCCGTATCAGATTCATGCCTTCCGCCAAGGCTTTTACCTCAACTTTCGAAACAAGACAAAAAGAGAACCATCCATAATGCAGATAAACCTCTTGATTCCTACTACGTTCGAAAAAGGAAAGGTCCATTACCGATAAGACCCATGGATATTACTTTTCGCACTAAGGAGCTAGTTTTTCAAGCGCAGGTCAAAGATTTAATATGGATTATGGTTCGAGACATTGATTCTGTTAATCAAACAATAAGCGCTTGGACGGGATTTAATATATTAACCAGAAACAACGTAATGGTCACTCCCGATTCAATTGGATATTTACCCACAATTAACGCTCCTGCAACTGAACTGGCCACTGTCCAAGAGGTTCTGCGCAATTGCTTGGAAATAAAACGCACGTTAAACTTGAGTGCCATTGCGGTGGTTTTTGACCAGGCTTTATACGCCAAAGCCACTGAAATAATGTGGGCTAATCAAGACCAATACAACAGTATTTTTTTAATGATGGGAAACTTTCATACCATTTGCAACTTTATGTCAAGCATTGGTAAAATGTTCGGCGATGCTGGGCTTCGCGATGTAGCGGTTGAATCTGGAGTAATCGCGGAAGGCTCGATTAATAAAGTCCTAGAAGGAAAGCAGTACAACCGTGCTGTCCGTTTTCATAAATTGATGTTTGAAGCCCTCATGAGAGTAGCATGGCGAGGTTTCATTTCAAGAACGAAAAGTAAAAGCCCGGAGTCCGCCGAATTACTGGAAAAAGGTTATGACGCTCTCTCAGAAGTTCATCGCAACACTTGTCACGAAACGTATACGACTGCAGTTTCTAACCAATCTTGCGATACAATCATCCAAGAATTTATCGACTATCTAGATACTTTCCGCAACCAAAGGGGTGACCTATCAAAATTTTGGATGATTTACTTAGATATGGTTGGCGTTCTTCTCCAACTACTTCGAGCTGATAGGGAAGGTGATTGGTACCTCCACTTATCAGCCATTCGTGAAGTCATTCCTTGGTCCTTCGCCATGGACAAAGTGAACTACTCAAGATATCTGCCTTACTATTACGCAACTATGACTCAACTCGAAAACACTTGTCCTGAACTATATGAACATTTTAGAAACGGAGGATTTTCGGTTCAGTTACGTAAAGTCAACCCTTTCGGTAAAATCGCCGTGGATCAGACAACCGAGGAAACTGTCAATAAGGACACACAAACGGCAGGGGGAACCCGGGGTTTTAGCCTGAAACCTGGAACAGTAGCCCGATACTACCTTACTGCGGAACATAGAGCATCTGCATTAAGACAACTAAGGGAACAAATCAATACACAAAACACGGCTTTTTCTCATCCTGATCTACAAGAGCCACGGATAAAAAGAGATGAAGAAGCCGTTACTTCAATCACAGACATACTGGAGAACAACTGGACCAATCCTTTTGGGGAAGATCCTTCAGATGTTATAAGCATTTCCACTGGTACTAAAGCTTCTCTGGATGTAGCAACTGATCTTTTGTCTGCTAGGGAGAAAGGCGAAGCAGCATATCGATATTTTCAAGATAATCACTTGTCAAAAGGAACAGGCTTCTACGATCCCTTTAAAAAGTTGAAATTGAAAACATTCACCGCTATGAAGAAACCTATAGCCAAAGGGAAGAACAAGGAAATTACTTTGAAAGCTGACCATAGGCTCTTTGCAAATATGGTTCTCATATCAGAAAGTCGGAAATTAGACATGCAAGATGTTTTCAGTCATCCACTAGGTTCTTTGCCTTGGACTTTAGCAAATGCCGACGGAACGATGAAGAAAACTAACAAAGCAGTCTTGTCAAATTATCTGGAAAGTAAAATAGCACCCGTTTCCGTGGTTCCTTGCCCAAAAACTACAATAATTGACGCAATGGCTCTAATTCAAAAACTTCAAGGCGAAAACCACACATTTGACGAACTTTCGGATAAAATATTTTCGCAAATTCTTCATGTTGCTCGAGACAGTGACCGAGTAGACGTAGTTTTTGACGTTTACAAAATAAATTCAATCAAATCCATGGAAAGAGCTAAAAGAGGGTCACAAGAAGGAATAGCGTTCGGTCAAATTCGACCAAATCATAAAATCAAAAATTGGCGTAGGCTATTAACGTGTGACGAAAGTAAAAACAACCTAATAGAATTTCTCGCACTCAGCTGGCAAGACCAGAAGAGAAGGGAAAAATTAGGCAATAAGAAATTGTACGTGGCGCATATGGAAAAATGCAATGAACTGGCCAAAGACAATATACAAGAGATTGAAGATTTAAACAACAATCAAGAAGAGGCAGACACTCGCTTAGTACTACACGCCAAACATGCCGGAAAATTTTACCCAAACGTCATTTGTGTTTCCGACGACACTGATGTTTTAGTTCTATTCCTGGCCTTCAATCTTGAAATGAACACTTATATTTTTTTAATGAGAGGCCAAAAATCAAATGTCAGAATTCTAGATGTTTCAAAATCAGTCAATGCAATAGGAGTTGAAACGTGCAGCGCATTGATAGGTCTTCACGCCTTTACCGGCTATGATACCGTTAGCGCTATGGCAGGTCACGGCAAATTAAAGGCACTAAAGATTATTTCCAAAAATGAGAAATACAGAAAAACTATACATGGTCTCGGTGCAACGTGGAACCTTGATGAAAATATCTTTGACGAAATTCAAAAACTAACGTGCCAAATATATGTCAACAACACAAAGGTGACAGATGTCAATACACTGAGGTACCAGATATTTCGTGCCAAGAAAGGAAATGTCGAATCGGGGAAATTGCCGCCATGCGCGGGTACGCTTAGGCAGCACACTTTAAGAGCGAATTACCAGGCTGCAATTTGGAAGAGAAGCCTCGAAGCATTTGCTGACATTCCGGACCCAACAGATGGTTACGGGTGGACAAAGGTCGAGGAAGGACTGGACATTCTTTGGATGACTGGCCCACCAGCTCCAGATATAGTGCTATCTCTATTGGCTTGCAAATGCACGCGTGTTTGCCGTCCAAACGATTGTACATGTATATTAAATAATTTGAAATGTACTGCAGCTTGCAAAAATACAAATTGCACAAATATGGTCGGAGAAGAAGATATGTATCTACGAGACCATAAAGACACTGATTCTTCGGATAGTGAAGACGACTGATAACTATACTAGCGTTTGGTTTCATGAACGAGAAAAATAAAATTGCTCTTACTTTCCTTGATATAAAATGTTTCTTTAAATAAGCTTACTAACAGAATTAAATTCACCAGAGAAAGGTTTTTATAGTACTAGTTTATTCAAGATAGATATGGATTCTCTTCAGTTTTGGAGTAATGGAATAAAGTAATTACATTTTTAATTTTGTACAGAACGTCTAAGCCCCCCAAGACATGTTTTTATAACTCTCCTCCTTTTTGCGTCAGATAGCTCAATCTTACATGAAAACGTAGATAAGAATGCCACCTATCGATTGAAGGTCGTTTCAATAATTACGTTTCAGCAATTTTCCTTAAAGGACAAAAATATATAGGTCTGAAAAAGCATAAAATCCTATTTTGGCAAAATGTCCGCTAGATGGCGCCACAAGCTAAAATTTATCATAGAAGGTTAATAATAGAACGTTTCATTGTCATTCCTTTGGTAAAGCCCGCATGGAAATCCGTCCAATAGCAGCGGAGATGTGCCATTTAAGAAACCCTCTGGCGGCCATCTTGGAATGGCCGCCATTTTGAATAGCTGGGCGATAGAACCCCACACCAATTTTTCCCATACATCTAAGGCACCCATCTTATCGAAAATAACATTTAAATCTGGTGCCCGAGTTGGTACTCGAATTCCTCATTTTGGCCATCTGGCCGACGGACTATATATCATTATTGGATGTAAAATGTCGTCTGATTTACAGTATATTTGCTATTCTTTGTATACTGCTTTAATATTTCATAAATTTTAACTTAAGAAACATTTCCATATCTGGGTAAATAAGTTTGTAAGTAGTCGTCTTGACTCGGAGAGGTAATATTTTGGTTTTCCCAACTTGTTAATTCCTGGTATCACTTATATCAACCCCGCAGATTGGTCGAATTTGGAAATTAACTAATCGTGACTGCGTGTGTCATAAAAAACTAACAAACAACTTTCTCAAATATATATATATATATATACATATATATATATATATATATATATATATATATATATATATATATATATATATATATATATATTTCAAACTTGATCCCACGTTAGAAATTTGGGTAGAACTGAATGCAAACTTTCGCATGATCAACGTACAATAAAATACACGTGACAATATGAACAGCCATATTCTGCCATTAAACCTCTGTAGGTACATGTTAACACCTAAAAAGTAGTGAAAAAACACAAGTATGAAGTCAAGGATAAAGTTATGTGCGGACACTGGGACAAACGACGATCTTCCTCATAGAGCCTAACATAGCGGGTGGGTAAAAAGGAGAGGGTGTCGGACAGCCCCTTTAAAGGCACAGTATCACACCCTATTTTTTCAAAAATAGAAAATTTAGTTCACTTTTTCAACACAGATGGTGCCATAATCTATATGGCCCTCTTTTTTAGCTAAGTTCGCACTTGCTAATAATCTTTGCTAGCTGGACTAGAAGGCGAGTCTATTCTGTATTTTGGGGGTGTTGGGCTAAAATCGTTTATAATATGAGGAGTTGAGAGGTGGAGCAAATCCTTCGCACGTGTTCTTTCAACTTCTTACCAACTTACCAAGTCGGTTTTCCCGCTCTCACTTCCTAAATTCTTTTTTTTAATCAAACGTGTTGTGTATGTTCGTGCGCGTGCGGTTTTATTGCTAACGGTTCTTAGGCCGGTTGTTGTCGAATTTAATTTATTATGGAAATAATAGAAGAACCTATAGGATTTAAAAGTAAAACATATAAAGTGAATGTAGGAAAAGCTGTTTTTGAGAGGTGGTCAGCTGAAAGGAAGAAATTTTCTTTCACGAACGAGCAATTTGCTAATTTTCTATTTAAACAATGGTGAGTTATTAATGAAGATAAATAAGTAGTGTTGCGGTGAATGATTGTTGAGAATCCCTGCAAAAATTGTTAATATATTGTGGAAATAATTTCATTATCACTCTTTTTACAATTTTACTATTGAAGTGGTGAGTTTATTCGCAGGATTTCTCTAACACAACACTTTGGCATTGCATGATATTCGAAAAAACCTTAAATACTTTTATTTAGGGATGAATACCAAACTGAAATTAAATCTACAAAAAAAAATGAGAGAGTCAATTCATAATTATCAGAATAAAAATAAAGGTAATTATTAAACTTTTGTATTATTATTATTAGGCCGCCCTGACACCGATTGGAACCATGGATAAAGAAAGCCGCGCGTGAGGAAATTTGTTTTGACGATATAGGATAGGCAACTCCCTATTTCGAACGACAGCTTATTCTTTATATACTGTTACAACATCGGTTGTCAGCAATCACAAAGCTAGGTTACATAGACACCTAGCATTGCGCGTGCTGGAAACCGATGTTGTAACAGAGTACATATAGAATAAGCTGTCGTTCGAGATAGGATCGAGTTGCCTATCCTGTAGAGTGAAAACAAATTTCCTCACGCACCGCATTCATTATTCATGATGGAACTATAATAAAGCCTTAAACTAGCATACCATAATAGTTGATGTTAAAGCCGAGTGGCTAAGCACTCTTAGCTTCCCTGTACACCGATTATAGATTACGCGTAATCAATTTACGGAAGTATTGAATAATAGATCCTCACGGTGAAATCGAAAAAATACTTTCACCAATTGATTACTAGGCCCTATTTTCAACTAAGAAAAATAAAATTTTCGGCGCAAATATGTAACTGAACCTCACCTAACCTAGCTTTGCCAAGCCTAACATAATGCAACCTAACCTAAATTTAAATATCATTTGCGCCGAGTAACTTTGTTTGATAAAGGTAGGGCTTTCAGTGATTTGCATAAACCATTTAGTACAGTCAAAGGTACGGAGTGTACACCTATTACGCTGAGTGACTGGCCCCTCGGCTAAAACCAGGAATTATGCTATGTTATCCTATAAATTTCTTGTAAATCGTAAAATGTTATTCTGGTTCTGCCATTATACCTCTGTAGGTGCATGATAACAACTACTAAGAAGTGAAAAAACACAACATGAATTCAACGGTAAAGTTAAGCTTAGCGACAATTTTGCAGTCTCTCTTGTTTCTG